>JAQHUG010000633.1:281319-291320 GCA_028555095.1 Dicrostonyx torquatus
CTAAAGTTAAAGAAAACTGTTTGCCTTCTTTCCTAAATGTTATACTCCTAGGGTATTCGTTATGTCGCATATAATTGAATAACAATTTATATTTAATAGTAGATCAGGGTGGTCTGAGGACACACTTTCTTCACATTGCTTTGGAATAAGGAGATACTGACTTATGGTAGTCAGGAGACAAGTGGAAATTTAGTGATCTCACAAACTTAGAATAGAAAAAAATTAAAACAAATTTAACACAACATACAGACTGTATCTGCTAACCTTTTCTGCTACTGCTTTTTCCCATTTCCTTTGATTTTCTTGTGTATTTTTCTTGTTTTGTCAAGACTTAGGAACGGACCTAGGATCCAGTTTCATGCTTCTAAACATTTCATATTAGTGAACACCCAAAAAGCTCTCACACTGCTGGTTTTCTTTTTGAAAAATAACATTTGTACTTTGACAATTCTGTACATGTAGACCATGAATTTTGCAGTTTTATTGTTCTTAAATCTAACCTATCTCTTCTCCATCTCCCTCATGTGTATTCCCCTTTCCCCCACTAATCCCCTTTTATATTTGTGTGTAATTGATTTCATTCTATCCCTTTATATGACCAGAAACACCTGAATCCTTGTAATTAGAATTATGCCTTGTAATCTGATGGGCACATTGATGATACAACTAAAAATAGTGATTTCGCAACTCCCAGATCCTGTCAGCAGTCTATAGCTCAGTTATGGGAAGAGGATTATGACCAATAATTATCTAATTGGACAATTCCAAACTACATTCTAATAATTTATGTTTGTACCCTTAGGCAAAAGTTCCTCTCAACACTATTGAGAAAAGTTTTCATTTAGAGTAAACAGTGGTAAATAGAGACTCAGTTGCCTGGGATGCTGAGAATAAATGATAGACAAGATTTGTAGCCTAAACAAGTTACCCTCTATGGCTCAAGTAACATTTAAGATGAGGGACAGAAGGAATGTAAGATGCGAAAGATAGAGAGAAAGGCAGTAAAATTATACCGCGGATAACAAATCATTGTAATCATGAACTAAAAGAATGTGCGATTGCTGTTAGAAACAAAAATATTTCATTTATATGACAGAAAAAGATCAGTTTTCCTGTAAAAACAATAATACCTTTTGCAAAATAACTTTTATTTTATTGGAAAAATTTAATCAGCTATATATGGTAAGGCATTTTCTGAAGTATAGATATTCCATGTATTCCTATGGCATGTGTTTGCCTGGCATACGAATACTCTGAGATCAACCCCAGACCCACATTCAGAGATACATTGAATATTGCAAGAGAGAAATAAAAACGAATAGAAAGTTTATGCTTTCCTCAGAATAATTATCTCCTCCCATTTTTGTTTGCCAAAAATAAGACCTATCCCCACAACAAGAATCTGCCCAATGCTTTCTTCACATCTTTGTTCCTTAAACTATATATTAATGGGTTCAACAAGGGGATCACTGTGGTGTAAAACACAGAAGACACCTTTTACTCGAGAGCATTACTTGAAGAAGGCTTGAAATACATAAATGTGATAGATGCCAAAAAGATTCCCACAGCCATGAGATGAGAACTGCAGGTTCTAAAGGCTTTGAAGTGGTCCTCTGATGACCTGATACGAAGGATGCTGCTAAAGATGAAGACATATGAGATTGCAACAGCTAAGGTTGGCACCGAGGTGTTGGTACCTCCAATGATAAATAGGAGAAGTTCATTGAGATGTGTATTAGAGCAGAAAAGTTTGAGGAGGGGAAGAACATCATAGAAGTAACGGCTTATGATGTAGAATTTACAAAAGTTCAGCTTCATCATAGTGCTTGTTTGTGCAATGGAAAACAAAAGGCCCAGGTTGAAGGAAACCAGAACTAACAGTGAACAGAGCCTAGAGGACATGATCGCGTTATACAGTAATGGTCTGCACATGACCACGTAGCGATCATATGCCATGAAAGTCAGGAGGTAACCCTCAGTCACCACAAAGATCACAACAAAGAAGAGCTGGACCAGACATTCAGAGTAGAAGATCAAATTTTTCTTCCCAAGAAAGTTCACCAGCATTTTAGGTGTAATGACAGTGGAATAGCAGAGATCAACAAAGGATATGCTGTGGAGAAAATAATACATGGGTGTGTGCAGCAGTGGGCTGACTGTGATGTCAGGCTCATGGCCAGGTTTCCCACTATGGTCACCACATAGATTCCCAGGAACAGAAGGAAGAGGGGCAGCAGGAGCTCTGGCTGCTGAGTTAATCCGAATGCAAACACAGCTGTTCTAGAATGACTTCCAATGCTCATCCTTTGAAGATATCTGTGATAGTAGAAGAAAAAAGACTTTAATTTACTATCATACTGCCAAGAGCATGCCAAATTTCATATGCAACTAAAAATTACATATGGAATACTTTACTCCTCTTTTAAATAAAACCAAAACTTCAACAAAAGTTTAGAAAATTGACAATGTATTGTTTTCATTTATGGTTCACGGACCTTTAATATATCTATTTAGATTTACCTCTAAGTCAGTTGTGAGTTTTAGATCACTTAAACACATTTGCCTTCTGGATTTAGCAGCATAATTTTTTTTCCTATGTAGAGAAGGAAACATTTGTTGACATGTGAAGAGTAGAAAAGCTGGGTGTGCTTGCTCATTCATTTAACACTACAGCTCAAGGATCGGGGTGCCTGAGATAAACTGTAACATCAAACACTCTATCTTCTAGAGTGTACTGTGACTAATTCTTCTGAAACCAGTGTCATAGGCATATCTGATGGGAACTGAAAAACTCATAAGGACAGCACAGCTGCTTGTAAAAAACTCAGCAAAGTTGAGGCACATGATAACTGCCATACCACTTTTGGTTTTGATCTCCTCCTATTTTATACTTGGGGAACCTTTAATATTTTTACAGTTTGGCGATATTGAATTGATGGGAAATTTCTTATAAATCATTTATGCTCTCTCCCAGGAGTACTACTTCTAAATTTCCCTGGGAACTTTCTGGAGAAACTACCCCTCCTGCTTTTAGTGATATATACTTTTCTACTTGAAGGTCTTCTTTATGTCTTGAAAGTTGTGACACACATAAAGAAGCCACAGGTTTCTTTATGAGTCTATGACATTCTGTCCCTGTACTTACTCAGGAAAAAGACAATCAAAACTAAGTAAATTTTAAAGGCTCACCAAGATTTGGTAAACTAGGGAAGTTGAACACAGATCAGATTGCAAGCTTCTTCCCATTATCTTCATGCAATTACATGGCATATAAAGCAACCAAGTTAGATTAGCTGAAGTGACCTCTGTCCTACACAGAGATACTTATATTTATAGGCAAAGAATAATGTAGAAAGATGATAAAAGAATGAGATGTCAGGTCCTCCCTTGTTTTTTGTTTTTTTTTTGTTTTTTTTTTGTTTTTTTTTTAAAGTTAGCTCATGCAGAAGTACTGAGATACCATATGACCAAGGAACAAAAATGTAATAATTAGACACATAAACAATTTCTATAAAGATATAAAATGTAAGCATTATATCATGTCAGAGTTTTAATAATAACTGCAGCATCTTTGAGCTGAGGATTCTTCTTGGATCCTCTGATCATGAAGAGTTAATTATATATCATTTGAGATATGACAATCTGCCAGGGCTGGAATGGAAATTTTGTTTTGGTCTAGAATCCTTGAAGTCAGAAAGCTACTATCTTGAGAACAGGTTGTTGTATGCTTCTAGATTCTAAAAATTGGGTTATGGGTCTGCTTTTGGTTCCAGCTAACTTATACCCAAAGTAATTACGCACAAACTGGATTCATTTAAACTCTGCCTGGCTCATTCTTTTGTATCATGCAGAATGTCTCACAGACTCTTTCATGAAGCAGGAACCTGAATGATCATCTCACCTTTAGGCAAGCTCAGCAGTCCTCCCTCTGAGGATTCCTTGTGTCCATTTAAGTGGACTTTACTCAACTGCCAACTGAGATGTACCTGCCACACAGGTTGTACCATGAAAGACCCAATTAACATCACCCCCATACAGCAGGAATAAGTTTGGATATTTTCCCAAATTCCCAAATGTTGTTTATAAATGCTGTTTTTACATTTAAAGGGGAGACAATATGGATATGAATAATTTGCATTGGTATGAATCTTGGTTTGTTGATAAGTTCAATTTTGTTATATGTATAACATATCTGATCTTGATTAAGGTATTGTGATTGTATAGTTCATTTAAAAAATGTAATGTATAATTAGGAAATATAGGCTGTTAATGGATAATTATCTATAATAGTCAAGTTTGTAGTCATGTTAGTTAGATTTTCTAAGTATGCATAGATATATTTCAGATAGGCATTCTTCATATCTTTCAAAGATGACAGAATATGGCACCTAATGTTTTAATAACTTAGGACTTTTCATGAAAATGAGACACGTCTGCTCCTGACAGCACCAAGCTACTTCCTGAGGAAGATGGGCATTAAAGAGGTTACTAATGGAGTTTGCTAGCCATTTGGGCAAGAAACTGCTCTTGCCTTGACTGCTTTAATGGACACAAAGAACCTGCAGAGAGAGGACTGCTGAACTTGCCTAAAGGTGAGATGATCCTTTAGGGTTCCTGATTCATAAAAGAGTCTGTGAGACATTCTGCAGGACACAAAATAAAATGACTGAGCTGTCTTTGAATTTTCCTGCTTCATGGAAATGTCTGCTGGATGCTATGAGCCGATAGGCTGAAGATGGATGCCCCAACTGTAAAAAAGAACTTTGGATGACTGTCCAGGCAGCGAGAGGTCTCTGTCACTTGTAGAGTTTTGGAAGTTGCTTATTTCTTGTCTAATATTATATCCTTCTGGAGTCTTTGATGGAGTTGAAAACTGGATAGTTATAGTTATAGTTATAGTCCTTAGTTATGATAAAAGATAAAATAGATATAAATATTGTAACTGTAATTCTTACTTGATAACTGTTTTGTTATATGTAAGTTTACTATGTTAAAATGAAAGCCTTTTTGTTTAAACAGAAAAAGGGGAAATGGAGTAGTATTTTGTGTTACTTTCATTGGTTTATAAAGAAAGCTGCCGTGGCCTATTGATAGGGCAGGACTTAGATAAGCAGGGAAAAGAGAACAGTATGCTGGGAAGAAGACCGAGTCATGGAGAAAGCCGCAATGAAGCTGCTGAATGATTCCTGGTAAGATCACTACTTTGTGGTGGCACACAGACTTTCTAGAAATGGGCTGAATCAGATCTAAGAATTAGCCAAGCAAAGTCTAGAGATAATGGGCCAAGCAGTAATTTAAATTAAATTTTTATGTGATCATTCTGGGTACAAGCAACTGGCGGCTGGGGGCTGGGAGCCAGGCAGGATGGAACAAAAGGGCCTGCCCTCCTTCTCAAGTGTTGGGAACACAGCCTCCCCCTATTAAAACATATTAAGTAGACTTTCCTCCCACCTAGCCATTCTCAAAATTGTCAGCTGCTTAACACCCTAGACATAAGCAAAGAAGCTGTCACTTATAGCCCTTAAAACAGAGATATAATCATTATAAGACAGAAGCGCTTGCTGTTGAACATGCTAGGAAGACATCTATTACTATAAACATGACCATTTCAGTAATTGAAACCCACAGTGCTTTTGACCCTGGCTTGAAAAATTCCATTCACATGCTACAATTCTCCCCTTAAGAAACATCACAAGCCAGCAAGTTCATTGCTTTTCAGTGTCAAATGGTTTTCTGATGGAGCCATGTTGGCTGACAGTGTGTATACAGTGGAGGACAGTTAGAAAGGGCAGCTGAAGAGAATGACTAGCCTCCACTGGTTTCCTCATCTTCCTGTCCCTCTTCCCCACCTCTTCTCCTCACATTACATGCTATTTCTATATACTTTAACTTTTTTATGGTATTGAATTCTTTTAAAAAATCTGAAGGATTATGCATTTCTGATGTAGATATCCAGGATCAAATAATTTGAGTGTACTTGTGATATGAGACATGAGTATATGACTCCAGAACAATCCATTCACTAATTTATGTAAATCATAGTTGATATTTACTGACATTTGTCATCTAAATCATCACAAACCTGAGAGGATGAGTGATGGCCAATGTGAATCATTTCAGGTGTAAAAGGTTGGTCCAGATTTCTAAAGACTCCCATAAAGGGGAATTCTAGATAATGTGCAAGAGTGCAGACAACCAGTCCTCTTGCAGTGAACTACCTGGGAATGGAGCTCATCGTAGACAGCTTAACACAGCAAGAGAATTACTGCAGCAAAGAATGCTTTGTACCAGGACTTTTATATAATTTGGAGTAAATTTGGTTTGTGGAAAACAGAAAAGAAAAATGATGATTTTGACTTTAACAGAGCTTATCAACAGGGATATAAAATATTGGGGGAATAATGAAAAATATTCTCCTAATGCACTTTTCAAAGGAAAGAACCCTTTGTGTGAACAACTTTGAGGTGCATGCTCCACACTGTATTCTCAAGATGATATGAGAATAAAAAGAATAAAATCAAGAGAAGTACTCAAGATTTCAAATAAACATTTCTATATTACTTTGCCAGAGTGAACATGTGTGTATCAAATCATCTGGAAGTAAAACTGTCAAATTTCATAACCTCTTTGTTTCTCCGTGTCTTTGGAAAGGAAAAAGAAAATTAGGTTAAAAAGCTAAAATTGTGCATAGATTAGAATTAGCAGAGTCTTAACTTCATTGCTGAGCAGTCTGAATATTTGGAGAAGTCATTGAATGAGTTTTAATTTGAAGTAAGTATGCAATGCAACTTTCTAAGAATACCTAAGACCAACCAATCCAGTAATGTAAATCTTCAGCATATAAAACAGTATCAAAATTTCCCATACATTAAAAAAAATTGGAATATGGCCATACAGTGGGGAGAGGTGAAAATATATCAGCTGAAAACTAGGACTATAGATTTGTGTTTTTCTTCTCCATGCTAAATTCTTTACTTAGAATGATGAAAATTTATTAACTTTGTAGATTATTTAGATTTTATACATTTCTTATTTTTAGAATTTCAGAGTAAGGACAGTACTAACAAGCAGTGTTATGGAGGCCTGAGAGAAATTATCACATTGAATAGCTTTTACCTCACAGTGTGTACTCTTCCTAGAGCTTCTGAAGTCAGGAGGAACCAAAGGATTGTTTGAGATGAATGAATTAATGATCTTTCTCCTCATGAATCCTGCTTTACCATTAACAGAAAGAAAGCTATTGTTTACCAAGGGAAACATATTTAGGTTGACTTTACCCTTGCTTTCCTTTTCTGGGAGATATTTGTGGGCTAATGAGCATGTTATAGATACTTGTGGGCTCATGAACATGTTACAAAAGCATAAGACATACATAGAAGTGCTTAAGGAAATCAAATGCTTCAGAGTTGTGGAAACCCCAGTGAGGCTCTCTGTACCACAACTGGCCAAGTGTCAGCTAGATTATAGTGTGACATAATCATAAAAATAAGAAAGGATGACAGGAAAATAGAAAGAAAGCTATTATCTACTGGAGAGAACACTAAAACAAATACTTTCAGTAAAACTGAGGTATTGCCTAGGAGTGAACATGGTTGTTATGCCAACTCTTCTTCTATCAGCTTGTTGCCATAAATGAGACGGGGCGCTTTCATAGATAGTGCACAAAAAGCAAAGTTCTTAGAAATTGCTTGGTATCTTTTTCAAGTAACAGATAATTATTATGATGTTCAAAGAAATGCTTTTGCCGGGCGGTGGTGGCGCACGCCTTTAGTCCCAGCACTCGGGAGGCAGAGGCAGGTGGATCTTTGTGAGTTTGAGACCAGCCTGGTCTACAAGAGCTAGTTCCAGTGTAGGCTCCAAAGCCACAGAGAAACCCTGCCTCAAAAATCCAAAAGGAAAAAAAAAAAAGAAATGCTTTCTGTTTTCTTATGCACATTAGAGTCAAATTAACATATTTTTTTTCTCAAGTGAATTTTCAGTATTCATCTAAAAGAACAAACTATCAGTGTCCTGAAGCAGACCACCTCTATCAACCCAGAATTCGTTAGCATTTGTGCAGTGTGATATGATGCTTTTACGTGATGATTCTGGGACTTGGAATTTATTAGGAATAGAAACTATTCATACCTACACCAATCCCCTAGAGTCCCCAGAATTTAAGAGCAGCCTGCAAGAATGACTTCTTGGCTTCTGTCCCAAGAGTAATAACGGTTGTACAGTCCTTATTATGTATCTGCAAGTTCTCTGTGAAGATGCAAAATTAAGTGAGATTTTTTTCACTAAGATTTTATTTTATTTTTTGTATAGAAAATAATTTCTTTGGCTTTAAGTAACTTAAAAAACGAAATTGTTCTCTTAGTTAAGGTTTCTATTGCTGCCATAAAAATCATGAAGAAAAGGCAAGTTGGAGAGGAAAAGGTTTATTTGGCTTACACTTCAGTTTTGCTGTTCATCACTGAAAGAATTCAGGAGAATTATTCGAAAAGGACAGGATCCCAGAGTCAAGAGTTGGTGAAGAAGCTAGGGAGGGGAGCTGCTTACTTTCTTGCTTCGCCTGACATGCTCAGGCCACCTTTCTTATAGAATCCAGGACCATCTGCCCAGGAGGAGCACTACCCAACAAAGGTTGGACCCTCCCCTTTGATCACTAAATGAGAAAACAACTGACAGCTGGATCTCAAGGATGCATTTCCTCAACTGATGATCCTTCCTCTCTGATGATTCTAGCTTGTGTCGAGTTAACAGAAAAAAAAATCAGTACATCTGTTAATATTTTATTTGAGCTGCCTTTGGAGAAGAGATTTGTTCATGAAGAAAAAGTAAACAAGATCTTAGCCACTCAAGGAATCATTACCATGTGAGTGGGTAAGAAGCAAGTTGGCTCTTCCCAGTCTCAAGGTCAGGTTCCTAAGTTTTTGAATATTTTATTCCAACAATATCTTTAGAGATTTGTCATCCCACCATTATATACAGAATTCGTATCCTTACCTCAGTCTCTCATTTTTCATAGCTTGTTGTGGTTGCAGATGAGGTAGAATCTTGCCTTGTAACCCAATGACTCAGCTTTAAAATTTCCTTGCCTCAGCATTCAAGTGCTTGAAACACACATAGGCCTGAGTGCTTTTGTTATTTTTGTTAATTTTACTTACTGAATAATTACTATCCTGTATGTCCTGATTTGGGCTTCCATTCCCTGCACTCCTAACAATTCTTCACCACTCTTCCCTTTGGAATTCACCCCCTTTTTGTCTTTCAGAAAATAAACAGGTTTCTAAGGGAAAATAGTAATAGAAAATAAGATAGAAAAACATCAAACAAGACAAATTAAACTAAAGGAAAAGAGCCCAGGAAAAGGCAGAAGGAAAAGATATACATGCAGAGACTCACTCATTTGCATACTCAGGAAACCAATAAAAACACTAAAATGGAAACCAGGATATATATATATATATATATATATATATAATGTATATGACAAGGACCTGTATACTTGTAGATTATAAATTAAAAACTAAGTTGTAAAAGCCTTGTCATAACATTGTGAGACAATTCAAAGATGTAATTGAGTTCATTTTCTGTTGACCATCTAATGCTGGTAAAGGGCCTATTTTTTAAGAGTAATTGCTTTCCCAGTGATACTCTCTTGCTGAAAGCAAATTTTCACTTGCAAGTGGCAGCTATCAACTGGTGATAGATTCTGGGTTAGGAATGAGGAAGGTGTCTACTTTCCCTTTCAGCTCTAGGATACCTCTGTTACAGACTTCTTAATGTCTTGTGGTGCTTCCTCACTCTTTGATTTCATATATAAACCAATCATTTTGAATTAGAAGGCATCTTTACCTAAGGGTCCTTTATCCTGTCGGGCTTTTCTGCTCTTTCTGCCTCCTCCTCCACTTCCAGGATTCTTTCCCAATATATGGTGCTTTATTCATTGTAAAAAGACATTTTACCAGTACTGGTTTTTCTTGGGCAACTTAGTGAAATCTTCAGTCTTTTTTTTT
>JAQHUG010000633.1:292720-304953 GCA_028555095.1 Dicrostonyx torquatus
TGACTTTGAGATACCATCTTACACCTGTCAGAATGGCTAAAATCAAAAACACCAAGGATAACCTATGCTGGAGAGGATGTGGAGTAAGGGGAACAGTCCTCCATTGCTGGTGGGAATGCAAACTTGTGCAACCACTTTGGAAATGTTTCAGTGTTTTTAAACCCTTTCTCTTCCATCAATTTCTATTCCTTTTAAATATTTACAAAGATTATACTATCCATCAGTAAAATATATTGTTTGATAGTGCACAAAAAAGTCTCAGACATTTGCATATACAACAATATTTCAAGTAATGGTGACTATTTTCTCTAAAGGAAAATAAAAATGAAAAAAGAACTTCTCATGTGTTGCTTTTTTCTTTCTGTCAGTTTTATGATGACTGCCTTCCCCCAACCACCTTTTTCAGTGCATTCTTTACATCCTTGTTCCTCAGGCTGTATATTAGGGGATTCAGCATTGGGATCACTGTGGTGTAGAACACAGAGGACACTTTCTCCTCTTCCATATTATTGCTGGAAGGTGGCTTGAAATACATGAATGTTATAGACCCAAAGAAGATTCCCACAGCCAAAATGTGGGAGCTACAAGTACCAAAGGCTTTGGAACGTCCTTCAGTGGAGCGGATACGTAGAATACTAGCTAGGATGAAAGCATAAGAGATGATGACAGCCAGTGTAGGTGCTAGGGTATTAATTCCACCAATTATAAATAGCAGTATTTCATCGATATGGGTGCTGGAGCAAGACAGAGTCAACAAGGGCAAAATGTCACAAAAATAATGGCTGACAATATGAGACCCACAGAAGGACAACATTGTCATGCGTGTGGTATGAACAGTAGCCCCAAAGAAACCCAGTGAATATACCACAGCCATCATTGTGCAACAGACCCTTTGGGACATGACAATGTTGTAAAGCAGTGGGCTACAGATGGCAACATAACGGTCATAGGCCATGGCTGTAAGGAGGTAGCCTTCGGCAATGTCAAAAATGAGGAAGAAGTAAAGCTGAGTCATGCACTCCAAAAAAGAGATGATGTTCTTCTCAGATACAAAGTTCACCAACATCTTAGGTGTAATGACAGAGGAGTAGCAGAGGTCAATGAAGGATAAATGACTGAGAAAATAATACATTGGAGAGTGAAGTTGAGAACTGATGGTGATTAAAAGGATCATGCCCAAGTTTCCTACTACTGTGATCACATATATCCCAAGAAACAAGATGAACAGTGGGACCTGAAGCTCTGAGCGTTTTGTTAGTCCTTCAAGGATGAAATCAGTCATTGAAGAATGGTTCATAGTATCCAGTACTTATAAAATATTATCTACAACAAAAAGGGAGAGAAACGGTTGATGGTCAGTCTTAATTGCTGATTCTCATTTATGGATTGCATCCTTGATAACCAATTTTCCCCCTACCTTTGTGCATTCCATAAACAGCTTTAAAAACTACTCCTTTTATTTTATGAAATTATAATACAATGATAGCATTTCCCTCTACTGTTCCTCTCTGAATGCCCACCTATAATATTCTCCTGCACTATGTTACTTCCATGCATGTTTTCAAGGATGACCATTTGTAACTGGATAGAAAAACATTGTGCTCTTCCCTAGGTGAGGCTGTTTCTCCTGCTTTCAGCATTCCTTAGTTGTCTGTGATTCTATGTTTAGGCCTGAGTCTTTAAAGTCTTTCTATTCAAAGACTTATAGACAAAGACTGAGTTTAACCTTCTTGGTTGCACCACACCTTATTTACTGCTCTTTCTTATGTCAGATTCTTGTAATTTTGCACATGGACTTGGTTTTGTAAATACTGCAGATTAAGAATGTCACAAACTCAGACATAATTACTTTGTGCATTTAAGACTACTTAAGTTTTCACCTGAGTACATGACAAAGGAAATATCAACTTTAAGAAATTGTCATACCCAATATAACTTAGATAATCTAAAAATAATCCCTTTCAATTCTACAATGCATTTATATGAGTCAACATCAAAGTCTTTAAAACAGGGAGACCCACAAAAAAAGGGGAGTTTGTAGAGCTCGGAGCACAGACACAATAATCCTCAGAGTTTAAAAGAACAGATTATAGAAATTACAAGTCTGTTTTCCCATGAGAACATGCTTCTTCTCAGAATAGAAACCTAGAATATATTAAGGAATTCTCCTTGTTATAGATATAAGAAAGAGAAATATACTGCTATTGTCTGACCATAAACTACAGCTGAGGCCAGGCCTTTTCTTGAAAGAGCAAAGTAGAGCTGATTTTGAGGTGTAATATCCAGAACACTAATAAATCAATGTTTCCTTAGGGACTTAACCTCACAGCATTTGAAGCCAACCTCTCACTGACATTCTTTCAAATTTCTAGATTAGAACTCTAAAATTCTAGATTAGAAGCATGTTTGTTTATTTATTTGATGTCTCCAAAAATTCAAATATAGTTGAAATATGTGCTTCTGAAAAGTTTATAATGATAATTTTTATTGAATAATTTATTATTGAAACAGTCTCTGTAGGAGGTAAGGATGACTAGTGGTTAAGAGTGCTGACTACTCTTCCAGAGAACACAGGTTCACTTCCTAATACCTACCTGCCAGCTTGCAACCATTTGCAACTTCAGTTCCTAGGTTTACTCCTTTGACCTCTGCATGCATCTGGTATGTGTATAATGAATTGACATTCATGCAGAAAAATATATGTATGAACATAAAATTACTATAATAAGGTAAAACATTTCTAATTTCATGTAAAAGGTAAATACATCAGGAAATTTATATGACTTTAAATTGCATATATTTTAAAGAAATGTCAAAAATATATTGAGAGAACATTCATGCAAACAATAAATAAACTACCTTTATTTTATACAAAAAAACATTCTTAATATTCAAAAACAACATAGAAAGTTTTTGAAATCCTTCTACAACCTTTTAGGAGTATTTCACGTGAAAGATCTTATTGCACAGAATACAATATGATATTATCTAGAAGAATAATCTATCTAAATCATGAAAAAAAGTGATTCTCTAACCTGAGCTGCATAGCAATAGCCTGCCCCCTCCACAAACAAACAAAACAAAAAGGAAGATACTCTTAGAACAGTTTCAGAATAACTAAGGTGTTCAGCTCCGTTAAGTGTAAAATATTTTCAGATGTATGTCCTGAACTTGATCAGAGACAAAATGAATCAGACTGAGAGATTGTTTTTAATTTTTGTATTCATTTTAAATATTAACCACGATTTCCCCTCCCTCTTCTTCTCCTGCTCTCCCACCACCTCCTTCCCCATCCCATCCCCTATCCATTCCTCCAAAAGGGTAGGGCCTCCTGTAGAGAGCTTCAACAAAGCATAGCCCTTTAAGTTGAGGCAGAATCAAAGCCCTCTCCACAGCATCAAGGCTAAACAAGGCATTCTGCTGTAGGGAATGGGGTACAAATAGCCAACTCATGCATCAGGAATGGATCCTGGTCCCACTGCTAGGGAGATTTTTAACTTATATTGATAGAAAGACCATCATACCATGTACCACAGCAGAAAGAGGCATACAGCAGTTTGTGGCACTTAGTAGGTACCACAGTTTTGTTTAGACGCAAATATTACTGACTGAATTTACTTTTGCATGAAAGAGTGATTCAGATAAACTACAGATGATTTTGAGGTTTTAATTACTCATCTGATAGAGCAAATTAGCCCCACCATTGCTTATTTTTGCAGAATCCAATAGATGATCAGGAATATCTCACTTTTCTGGGGATGATTATATCCCCAGAGATACAAAACATAGTCACAGATGAGCAAAGATAAGATATTATACATGCAGTCTTTGACTATAAATGAAATATAATATACAATGAAAGTGAAAATGAGCAACTTCCAATTGCACAGGTCATGTGCTTTCTGTAGTCACAGAATGAGATATTGACTTTTGGCACTTACTGTTTTCTCCTCTGTTGTGACTTCCACAATTCTACTGTTTTGTTGTTCTATAATACACAATGGTATCTGACAGAACAGTAGTCTGCTGTAATTCTTGATATTCATGAGTGGGTATTCAAGAAAAGTAACTGATATTCAATATATAAGAATACAGATAATCACGTTTATAAAGTTATATATATATATATATATAAATCCATGAAATAATCAAGATATATATATATATATATATATATGTATAAAGAGAGAGAGTAAACGTATGTGTCTATAGAATGA
Organism: Dicrostonyx torquatus; assembly: GCA_028555095.1. Classification (NCBI taxonomy): domain Eukaryota; kingdom Metazoa; phylum Chordata; class Mammalia; order Rodentia; family Cricetidae; genus Dicrostonyx; species Dicrostonyx torquatus. The sequence goes on from JAQHUG010000633.1 coordinate 296,938, forward strand.
AAATATGTGTTGAGGTTTTGCTTCGCTGTTTATTGTAAAATATGGAAATCATTTTTATAAATCCCTAACTTTTAAACATATGACTTCAGCAGTGCATGTTCAGGCAGACAATGAGCAAATAAGAATATATTAAATCCATGATTTCTTTTTTTAATTTATGTTTTCAGAACAGTTGGCCTTTTTTTTATTTTCTGAGACAGGGATTCTCTGTGGCTTTGGAGCCTGTCCTGGAACTAGCTCTTGTAGACCAGGCTGGCCTCGAACTCACAAAGATCTGCCTGCCTCTGCCTCCCAAGTGCTGGGATTAAAGGCATGCTCCACCACTGTCTGATGAGCAGTTGTCTTTTTTTTATGTAATAGCTATGTTTGAAGTCACATTAAAAGTAAGTGACAATAATGTTAAAAACAAATGGTATATCACAAATGATAGAGCATAGTGTTAAGACTGTTAACATCATTGTGGAACTATTCTACATGGCATCAAATTGTAGGTGATTTCATGCTAGTAACTACCTATTAAATGCTTCAGTAGTAAATATATTGTGAGATTGTGAGGAATTTCCTTTAGATAATTAAATGAGAAAATGTAAGTTTTACATTAATTTTAAAGTTTGGTATATACAGTGTTATGGTTAGCAAGATAAATCTACAGTATTGATGAGTTTATTATTGTTAAGACAATTTGAACAGTACTATTTAGCTATCAATTAAGACTCATTCAACCTTCTGAGAAATTTGAATCTACTTACGTGAAGATGTTTGCTTCACACACAGAGATTCTATATTACTTGGAAATGCTTAGTTAGGATTTAGAAATACACAAGCAATTCATTCCCAAAGGTATACAAATTCTCCAAAGATTTGGCCCATGTGTAATACACAATTAATTTTAAAAAATGATGGCTTCGATGATCTCAGGAAGCATTTCACCACCTCAGGGATTCAACATTATTAACAAAGCTCAATAAATAAATCCCATGCTGTCTTTCTATAATATTCTAGAGTTTTCAATTTATTTATTAATTTACTTATTTATTTATTATCTGGATTCTATTTTACTAAATGTCAGTCAGTCTTAAAGGATTTATTCTCTGGGAAAATTATAGATTTTATAGACTATAGGAATATTCCTATAGTCTATGTTTTCTATCACAGAATCTGGGAAGATACATAGGGCCTCAACTACTATTGCTAAACATCTAAATATAATTAGAACATCGTCTTCTGTAAGACAAAACTTGCCTAAGGAATTTCGTTAGTTTAGACTACTTGTTCAAATCCCAAATTTCTGCTTTAAGACATAAAATCTCATAATCCTTAACATTATGTGAAACATTTGGCCACTCAAAACATGTCTTATATTTTCCTACTTTGTTTAAACAAAATATATTCTGAGCCAGGATTTTATTGTTATCCAAGCTTACTGAAACTCATGATGCTCCTTGCTATCTAAAGAAGGCATGCATCATGGTACTTAGCTTCAATTAAAAAAAAACCTAATTAGTTCTTTGAGAGTGTTTTAATCACTTTTAAACTCCCCCCAAATATCTTTGGTTATCAATTCATTTTCTATCGATATAACTTTGTGTCAGTTTTATCTATCTATCTATCTATCTGTCTGTCTGTCTGTCTGTCTGTCTGCTATCTATCCATCTATCACCTATCTTTCCATTTGTTTATTTTAACCCCAAGATTGTGTGGTGCACAAATACTCTTGTGAGTTGTCTTCCATTGGTATGGTTGACTTACCAGGGACTCAGTTCTTAGAGAAAGGTATCTCTCCTCTACTGCCAACAGTTCCAGGGCTAGAAGTATGAGTTTGTATTCGACTCTCCTCCGCAGGCTAGGATTTGGACCGGATTGGGTTGTCACAAGTCTTGTACAAGATGTCATAATCACTGTCAGCTCCCATGTGCTCTAAATATTTTTGTGTTTTTATGTTTTGAGATTTACATTTATTATGCCATTTTCGCTCACCTCATAGCAATATCTACCACATATTTCATTCTTCCTCTTTCATTCATGGCCTCTTTTTATCTAATTGTTAAATATACACAGACAGACACATTTACACACATACATACACACACACAATATCCTAATAAATATATGTTTTACTAAATTTACAAATGTAGCCTGCTTGGTCCAACTAATGTTATAAGTGTTTCAGGGATGATAATATTGGTGAAATTATTTAAAACTTAATTTAAAAATCTATGATAGCCAATCTTTTATTTTAAGTTAAAATAATATTCTTTTATAGTTTATTATAATTTCAATATAAAACTATGCCTAGCATATAAGGTTGAGTTATATGAATTCTAAACCATCCATTTCTTTATTGGTTATAAGTTTATTCAGACAATTTAAAACTATAGTTTGAAAAGTAATGGTTTAATGAAACTTTGCCAACACATCTATGCTTTCCAATTTCCTTTTATACTAAAGATATATGCTAGTTCTGAGTATGTTTCCCTTTTATATTTAATATTATTAAAATTTTTCAATTATTATTTTAATAATTTGGTCATGTTCTTTAGTTCATTATTTTTTCAAATTCTCAACTTTTTATTTTGTTTTTCTGTATTTTACTTTGTTTTATAATTCATATATGTCTATGTATAAACACATATACCACCATATTTTGTTATTTTATATACTCTGATTTCATACTCTGGGTAGTATATGTTCCTCAGAGACTTGTTAAATGTATCTCTGTGCCTTTTAATTTCTATGATTACACATTTACACATTTTTTTTAGCTATTTTCCAAAGTTTCAGGTAGCAAGATGTTTCTCTCCCTCCTGCCAGTTCCTATATAAACATTCTGAGGCTTAATATTAATTATGAACTGTTTGACAGATGCCTCAGGTTTCTTACTGGCTAGTTCTAAATATAAATTAAGCAATTTTTAATCATCTGTATATCACCACTTGGCCTCTGGTTTTCTGGTCTTCTGGCATCTTATTTCTTTGGCAACTGCTGGTATCTCCCCTGATCCAACTTCTTTCTCCCTTTTTTTCTGCTTGGATTTACAGTCTAGCTAAATGCCTGCTATATTCCAACTCAGCTTTTTACATCAACCAATAAAAGCAAAATATTTTGAGGACTTAGCACTCTTAATATAAATGGAGGATGTTTAATAGCATGACTTTGGTATCTATTCAAATTTCTGAAAAATAACTAAGTCACATATCAAAAACCTTTTCCTGGAAGGGTCCCTGTCATTGTCTTATGAATTAGACAAAGTACTGTTTTATACTCAGACACCTATGAAACATTTGTAATGGTTTTATGCCCAGGAGTGTTGAAAGGGAGAGTAGACTGGGAGACTATGTAAGTGCCGGGCAGAATCCTTTGTTTTCATTTACAGAAAATTTGAATTTTTGCTTTAGAATCCTAATCACTCCCAAAAGCCCTTGCAATGTCCTAATTGCACTTTATCTGTCATTTTAAATATTTTGTTTACACACAATCTGTGATCTGTTTGTCCTTCTGTAACTTTTCTTTCCTTTTGTTTGCACAATGATAGACAGGTATAGTTCTTATATTTATTTATTTGTGTGTGTTTGTTTGTGTGTATGTGTGTATGGATATCTATATCTGTGTGATTATATGCACAGTGTGTGTGTGTGTGTGTGTGTAGGTGCTTTTGGAATAGAGAAGATAATATTAAATGCTTTGGAGTTGGAGTTACAGGAATTTGTGAGATGCCTAAAGAAGAGTCTGGGCTCTGAACCATCACTCTATTCCAGAATTTTAAATATTATATTGATAGTTTTCATCTTGTAAAGAACATTTATTTTCTGTGGTTATAAGGAAAATTATTTAGGATGTAAAAATATTTTGGTGGCATAGTAAAGTGGCAGTTGCAAGTCTTCCTACAATATAGAAACTCTATGTAATTAATGAAAAATAGAGTCTGTGGGTTAAAAAGAGAACAATGAGATGTACTTAGAAGTGTTTGGAGGTAGGAAAGGAACAGGTAAAATGATTAAAATATAAATTATATATATGTAACATTATATATGTTAAATAAATAATTTTTACATATATATGTAAAATAAATAATTCCAAAAACATTTATCAAAATTAGTAATATGATAGAGTAACATTTTCTATTTATTGAAGACATGAACATTTATGGAGTGCTTCATCACCAAGATAGTGAAAGAGGGAAGCAAAGTGCTAATTAACAAAGTATCAGGGAACCAGTACTGGCAGTCTGTAGATTCTATTGATGACAAGGTCTTGTCTAAGAGCATCTTGTCCTAGCTGCTACATGTAGTCCCCAAATAATATGGTTGGCTCTGTAACAGGTACAAAGAACATATTGTGTTCAGGTGGTAGAAGGAGTGATTCATTTCACCTGTCCTGTCTTAATTTCTGAGCTTTATTTTTTTTTCAGTAACTTGGGTGTAGAAATAATTTCCTTAAAACACTTTTTATAATTTTGCTAAATTATTTTCCTCATAAATTTAGATGAAAGTTTGGCAATGAATAGAGCCTTTAAAGATCCCTCATTAGTGCTTTTCTCATGCACCATTATTCTGCAAAACATTTTAAAACTAAAATATCTTCTGGAAAATTTTCTTATCTGAATAATAAAACACCATTTATAATAAAACACCATTTATAATAAAACCTTTATAAGATAACAGAGTCATCATTGCTATTGGTAGTTGTAATATTAAGTCAGGGGCCTCATCCAAGCCCGGGCAGCCCTTCCCCCTGGGAGTCGCCTTGGTCCAGACTCCACCTCTGGGAGAGCGCACCAAAGGCTGACTCTCCCAAGGAAGGGTCAGGACCACTCCCACAGGCTATTTAGGCTCATGCCAGAAAAAGGAACACGTGGATGTGTGCTCTCCCTCTCTGTCTTCTCCCCGGCCATTTTTCCGGCCACCCGAAAGTGACATATCTATTAAAAGTGGGCATCTTTGATTTGGTTTAATTTGATCAGATTGGAATTCTTTGTGCTGGTGGAGAGGTTCGTTTTAGGATTATTTCTAATAGATGGGGGTTCCACCGAGATGGGTCTCTTTTTCCCATGCGTGCGCACCACAGTGCTGGAAAACACCTATCCCTTGTGCTCTCTCCTGAGCAAGATAGGCTTCAGTCTCAGTGAGTTCACTTTAAAGTACATGACCAGTAGGGTTCCTGGGGTGACCCATTCACTTTTTGGGCTTTCTGCTGAAGTTACAGGCTGTGCTGGAAGCCACATGGAAGCCTTATCCATGTGGCAAAAGCCGGGCTTTCGCTGAGATGGAACTTGGGTGTGGAAGGCATCCCCCACTCATTTCTGATGGGACGTGGGTGTGGGGAGATGTCCCCCACTCATTTCTCATACACGCCTAATTTGATTCAAGGGCTCTCTGTTTGGTGGGCATATTGCAACAGACTTGAGTCCCATTGGACATAGACTTTTAAAATAGGTCCTTGTTTGATTCAAAGCTGAATTCCCAAATGCACCTGGGCAGCCTCTAACAAAAGTCCTTTTAAGTCTGGACAAAAAGGTTCCAAAAGCCCACAATTTCTAGATGCGTGTTTTTAATCTACTTTTCTCCTTCTCTGCTTCTCTGTAGCTCTAGATTTGTCCTGCCTCCACTTCTGCTTCTCCGTAACCTATGGTTTATGCATGATCCCCAAAGACATTTCTCAAAGAAATACTCCCAGGCTTATATTAATTATAAACTCTTTGTTGTATTAGCTGAGGCTTATTGTTAACTAGGCCTTGCAACTCAAATTAATCCATAATTCTTGTGTAAAATTTAGCCACATGACATGTCCTTTTGTCAATGAGGCATTCTCATCTTGCTTCCTCTTCATCTGGCTGATGACTGTGGCTCTGCCTTTCCTCTTCACAGAATTCTCCTGGTCTGGTTGCCTCACCTATACTTCCTGACTGGCTACTGGCCAATCAGTGTTTAATTGAACTAATATGAGTGACATTTCTTTACAGTGTACAAAAGCATTATCCCACAGCATTCAGGCATTCATTCACATCTACATTTGGATTTGGGGGAAATATTTTATAATTTCCTTCAGGTAACTTCTTTGCTCTTCTTTCTCAGTATGTGAACATATTGTCTCTCTCCTCATTGTTTTATATTGGGATTTATAACTAAGATATGTTTTGTCCTTAATTCTGAATATCAACTTACTTCACAGTGCCTTCCTGAAGTCTCATGTTAGTTATATCATAGATTCTCTAAGGATTTTGGATTAAACCGTATTTTCATATGCAATTAAAGTTTGCCATTCTCCCTCTTTCCTAATTGTTATACTCATAGCTAATTGAATAATAATTTGTACTTAATAATAAATCATGATGGGATGGAGGCATACTTTCTTTATCTCTCTTGATATAAGGACAAATTAGCTAATAATAGGCAGGAGGCAAATGAAAATCGAATGATTTCTCATACTCTGAATAAAAAAGAAATGCTAAAACATTGAGCAAAATCTTCAGACAGAAACTTCCAATTCTTTCCACAACTTTTTTCCTAACTTTCTCTTGATTTTCTTATGCATTTTTTGTCATCTCAAGGATTAATGGATAATCCTATGATCCATTTCCATGTACCTAAACATTCCATAGTAGTGAGCATAGTAGACCGTCTCACACTGCAGGTTTTCTTTTTAAAAAAAAATACCATTGGAACTTTGGCAGTTCTGTACATATATATCATGTTGTTTGCATTTTGATTATTCTTAATCTAGCCTATCACATCTGCCTCCCTCTCATGTCTACTCTCCTTTCCCATATTATTTTCTTTTTCACATTTGTGTCTATTTATTCATTGGTTGTGACAAGGAATATATGTCCTTGGGTTGAGAACTGGAGTTTGGTAGACATAGTATTAACACAAATTGATAGTTACTCCCTATTTCAAATATTCCATCAGTAGTCTACAGATTAGTTATGTGTAGTAAATTATGACAAATAAATGATTATCAAATATACATAATTTCAAACTGTTCTCTAAACATTTATGTTTATACCCTTAGGTATAAACTCCTCTCAACCATAGAGAAAGAAGTTTCCATTTACACTGTACAGTGGTAAAAGAGACTGTGATGTTGAGAAAAATCATGATCATGGCTGCCTGTGATGTTGAGAAATATGAGATTTGGAGCCTAAGCAAGGATTTGTGTTACTATATACTCTAAGGCTCAAGAAACATTTCAGATGAGGAATAGAAGAAATGTAAGGGGTAAAAGGTGGGGAGAAAAGCAGTAAAAGAACAACCTCTCATGGTTCCGTAAGTCCCTTCCACCCCGGCCAGTCAGGATCCCAGGGAGTGCTCTGGTAGCACCTCATCCCTGAGGCCTCTTGGCCCTGTGGAAGGCTCTTCCACTCAACCGGCCCTTTTCCTTATTCAACTTAACTTTCACCAAGCAACCCCTTCCTTCAGCGGGCTGGGTTCTAGGAGAGAAGCGGGTAGAGAGGTCTAGTGTGCAAGAGTCCCTTTGTTCAGTGGAGCAGGCTGCCTCTTCCAACCCCGCCCTTTTGGCTCAGCCTACAAGCAGATTTACACAGAGCCTGCTGAGTCACCCAGACCCGCTGCCCTTTTGGCTCAGCCACTTAACCAGTGCCGGCTGAGACAGATGACCAATTTAACCAATGCCCACTGAGCCATCTGGACTGCCTTCAAGAAGATTCAGCCAGTGCCTGCTGAGCCATACAGACCACACCTGCGGATCCATCTGTACCACCTGCAAGCTGACTTATCCAGCACCTGCTGATCCATGTAGATGGCAGATGGTCCTGAGACAGTACCTGCAGAGCCATCCAGAATGCAAGTGACCCCTATCAAGGAGCAGTTGATTCTTCCAGAGAGGAAAGAGATGGGCAGGCGCCAATCCAAAAATTCTTCCAACAACCTGAAAGGCAACATGACAACATCAGAGCCCAACAATTAAGCAACAGGAAGATCTGAGCAACCCAATCCAGAAGAAGTAGAAGAAACTGACCTTAAATGTTATATTATGAAAGCGATAGAGTCCATTAAAGAG
>JAQHUG010000633.1:310743-324013 GCA_028555095.1 Dicrostonyx torquatus
AGGGGGAGGGTGGAGGGGTAATGTGGGAGTGGGAGGGCCCGGGACAAGGGGAGTAAATGTAAATTTTTCTTTTAACAATAAAACAAAAACCAAAAAAAAGAACAACCTCTATAGTAAATCATTGTACTCATGAACAAGAACAAACAATTACCAAAAACACAAAAACATGTGAATACTTCTATTGATCATAAATAAGAGAGATACACTCACAGTTATTTATGGAGTGTAGAATGGTTCATAGGTCCAAAGCCCTTATTGCAGAACTACAGACACAGAAAGGTTTCCACATGCAAGACGAACATATTAGAAGAAGGATCTGAATTATCATTTAATTTATATGATAAAAAGATTAATTTGTGGTCAATGCACTAATAAATGCTTTACAAAATAATTTTCCATTTTAGTGGAAAATTGAATCAACAATACATGGAATTATAACTTTAAAATGATAGCAACTGGATGTGGCCATTTGGTCAAGTGTTTGTATAATATATAGGTTACTCTGATATCAACCCCAGAACCACAACCATTGATAAGGGTATATTAAAAGGGAGAAGTAAAGATGAAAAAGAAAGTACATATTTTCAGTAGAACAATTCATTTTTCCCATCTTTTATTTACCCACACTAAGACTTATATCCCCACCAAGAATCTGCCAAAGGCTTTCTTCACATCTTTATTCCTCAAACTATATATTAATGGGTTCAGAAAGTGGATCTCTGTGGTATAAAATACAGAGGACACCTTCCCTTTCTCCAAAGTATTAGTAGAAAGAGATTTGAAATACATGAAGGTGATAGAACCAAAGAAGATCCCCACAGCCATGAGATGAGAGCTGCAGGTTCCAAAAGCTTTGGACGGACCCTCTGATGAGCTGATACGAAGGATGCTGCAGAAGATGAAGACATAAGAGACGATAACAGCTATGGTAGGCACCAAGGTGTTGAGACCTGCAATAATAAATAGGAGAAGCTCATTGAGATGTGTGCTGGAGCTGGAGAGGTTGAGGAGGGGGAAAACATCACAGAAATAATGGTTTATGATGTGGGATTTACAAAAGTTCAGCTTCATGATAGCGCTTGTGTGTGCAATGGCAGACAAAAGGCTTAGGATGAAGGAAACCAGAACTAACACTGAACAGAGCCTAGAGGACATGATCACATTATACAGTAATGGTCTACAGATGGCCACAAGCGATCATATGCCATGAAAGTCAGGAGGTAACCCTCAGCCACCACAAAGATCACAAAGAAAAAGAGCTGGGCCATCCACTCAGAAAAGATCAGATTTTTTTCCCAAGAAAGTTCACCAACAAGCCGGGCAGTGGTGGCACACGCCTTTAATCCCAGCACTCGGGAGGCAGAGGCAGGTGGATCTCTGTGAGTTCGAGACCAGCCTGGTCTACAAGAGCTAGTTCCAGCGCAGGCTCCAAAGCCACAGAGAAACCCTGTCTCAAAAAACCAAAAAAAAAAAAAAAAAGTAAGTTCACCAACATTCTGGGTGTAATGACAGTGGAATAGCAGAGATCAACAAAGGACAAGCTGCTGAGAAAATAATACATGGGTGTGTGCAGCATTTGGGCTGACTGTGATGAGCAGGATCATGCCCAGGTTCCCCACTACTGTCATCATATAGATTCCCAGGAACAGGAGGAAGAGGGGCAACAAGAGCTCTGACTGCTGAGTTAATCCAACCAGGACAAACTCAGCTGCTGCAGAATTATTTCCAGTGCTCATTTTGAAGATTTCTATGGAATTGAAAACAAGACATTAGTTCCCATTATAATACCATAAACATGCCTGATATCATATACAACTAAAAATTAAATTGTGAAAGATCATCATTCCTCTTCCAATAAAACCAAAGCTTGAAATAAAAATTAGAAAATTGCCAAGTTATTTTCCATCTATATTTAATGAACGTTTAATATATCTCCTTTAACTCTCTAAGTTGGTTGTGATTTTAGATTACAAAATGAAAGGCTTCCTTATGGATTAAAAAACATTTGCCTCTTGGGATTAGCAGCAAAATAATTTGTTCTGTCTTGAGAAGAAAGTATTTGCTGATAGTTGAAGAGGAGAAATGTACTGTGTTTGCTCATGCATTTAACATAAGTGCTCAAGAAACTGAGACAGAGGAATTCTGTTGCTTTGAAGACCAGTTTTGATTGAACAGGGTATAGCATAAGCTTGGATTTTAGTATTAAATCTTTCTGAAAAATAAACAACAAAAATCAAGCTAAGTGATTCAACCACACAAAATTTTAATAAAATAAATCAAGCAATAATAAAAAGTAGACAAGATTGTGCAATAGTCTAACACTGTTTCTCTGATTCCTTTACATATAGATGTCTTCAAAAATACCTACACAAAAAAGAATTGATGATTTTCCAGTCCTACTTCACTGGAAATACATTTTATATCCAGCTGGACAGAATGTAGATATGTAACTGTATAAAAAGAATTGAGTCACTCCTAGAAGTAAAATGACTCTCACCAAGAAACTCAAGCAACTTCTTCTGGATCCCTAAGATATTGGCAAAGGCTGAAGACACAGCTTTTCCCACACTGCACTCGGGAGAAGCATGGCCTCCTAAGATTTAGTTGCTTACCCCAAGGTTATCAAGGAGAGTTCCCTCCTGCTAGCAGTTCTCAAAACTGTCAGGTGCTTTGTACCCCACTCATAAGCAAAAAGACATCACCTATAATCTATAAAACCAATAGATCATCATTATAAGAAAAGAACATTTGCTGCAGAACATGCTAGGAAGAACTCTATTGTTATAAGCTTGATCATTCTAGTAATTGATTCCCATAGTGCTTTTGACCCAGGATCTGAATAATAAAATCATATCCTACATTTCATCCCTCAAGAGATATCAAATCTAATGGCTCCACCATTTTTCAGTGTGAAATCTTTTTCAGGTGGAACCATATAAGATGACAGTTTGTGATTTTGGAGTACAGATTGAAAAGGCAGATGGAGTTAATGATTAAACTCCTCCAGTCCCCACTTCTTCATCCTTTTCCTCTTTCATACCTCTTTCTTCCTCACACATTATGTGTTGACTCCATATGTTTTACCTGAATTATGACATTGAATTCTAGAACCAAACAACAACAATGACAAACAAATTGAAGGGTTATGCAAAAAATATTTAATCCTGGAATTTTATCTAATTTAGAGAAAAATTGGTTTGGAAAAAACAGAAAATGGAAAATAGGTGTTCTTAGCTTTAACAAAGTTTGTCAAAAGGATATTAAATATGTGGGAATGATGAAAGAATATTCCTCTGAAACACCTCTCAAAGGAAAGAACTCCTTGAGTGAACAGCTTTGAGATACATGTTTCACACTGTAGTCTCCAGATGATCTGAGAAGGCAAAGAACAAAACAAACAGACAAGCACTGATAATTTCAGATGACTGTTTCCTTATTACTTTGACAGTTAAGAGTTATATGTGTATACTGAAGCCACCAAACAGCTCATCTTCAAATAAAGTATTTCAAATTCATAACCTCCATATTTCCAATATCTTTTGGAAAACAAAAGTACAAATTAGGTTAAAAAACTGAAATTATAGAGAGATTCAGCATCAACAGAGCTTAACTTCATTGCTGATCATTTTCCATCTTTGGAGAAGTCATTAAATGAGTTTCAGTGGAAAGTGAAACTGCAACACAACTTTCTAAGAATTCCTAAGACCATCCAAAGCCAGCAATGTAAATATTCAACATTAAAATATGTAATCAATATTTCCTATATATAAAAAGTTTTGGATGTAGTCAGATAATGTGGCAAGGTGAAAATATATTAACATGAAATGGGGACTATAGATTTGAGTTATATGTGTATATGTGTATACTTCCTCATACTAAACTCTTCACCTAATGGCAATAACAAAAATATATTAACTTTTAGGTTATTTGAATTTTTTAAATTTCCTAGTTTTAGAAGTTTGGAGTGTTTGGAGTTAGATCAGTAGTACCAAACAGTATTCTGGGGACCTGAGAGAAATTTTCACATTGAGCAATTTTTATGTCATAGGGTGTACTCTTGTTAGAGCTTCTGAAACCCAGAGAAAACAAAATAGGACTGTCTGGCATTTATTGATTCATAATCTCTCTACTCATGGTCTGATATTCCTGTTTCAACATTAACAAAAAATTTATGTTAAGTAAAGGATGGCATGTTTATAGTTGAATTTATCCTTGCTTGCTTTCTCTAGAGAAACATGTGGGCTAGTACATACATCCTACAGAAGTGGTTATGGAAACCAAAAGCTTCAGAGTCGTGGAAACTCCAGTGAGGTTCTCTGTACCACAACTGAGTAAATTTGGACCTGGAATTATTTCTTCAGATGATTATATAAAAATAATGAGAAAGCATGACAGGAAAAAAGGCAGGAAGGCATTATCTACTGGAAAGAATACTGAAACAAATACTTCCAGTAAAGCTGAGGTATTGCATGAGAGTGAACAAGGTTGTTATGTGAATCCTTCCTCTATCAGACTGTTGCCATAAATGAGACTGGGCACTTACCTAGGTACTGCACAGAAAGTGAATTTCTTAGAAATTGCTTGGCTTCTTTTTCATGTATCAGATAATTATTATAGTTTTCAAAAAATTCTTCCTGTTTTTGTACGAACATTAGAGTCAAAGAGTCAATTAACATTTTTAGCTAAAGTAAAATATCAGTGTTTATCTAAAAGAACAAACTATCAGTGTCCTGTAACAGATCACCTCTCTTTTCCAAGCTCCAAAATCATGAGTGTTGTGTGAAACGAAGTTTTTAGGTGATACTTCTGGGACTTGGTTCTTAATAGAAATAGAAGATGCTCATACTTGCACCAATTCCCTGGAGACTCCAGCATTTAAGAAGAACCACTAAGAATGACATCAGGCTCTCATGTTAACATCTGTCCCAAGAGTACTGATGGCTGGAAAAATAGTATTATTATGTATTTATAAGTTATCTATGAAGAGTCAAAATTAAGTCAGATGTCAATTGTTAGTTTGTGAATAAGAGTATATTTTATTTTCTTATAAAGAAAATAATTCTTTTTGCTTGACTTTCAGTAACTCAAACAAAACAAAACAACTATGATAATTTGAGTGGCCTTGAGAGATGAGCTTTTTTTTTTATGAAGGGGAAGTAAACAAGGTCTGAGGTACTCAAGGAATCATCAGCATATGATTGGGGGAGAAATGTGCAGACTCTCCCCAATTCTCAAGATCAGATTCCAAGAGTTTTTGAAGATTTTCCTTCAACAACATATTTAGAGATTTGTTATTCCACCATTACACACAGCCATTCCCTCGAGTTTTTGTAGCTTGTGGTTGTTGTTGAGGTAAAATCTGATTGTGCAGCTCAACACTATGCTTTAAGTTTCTTCCCGAAGCATCCAAGTACTTGGATCACACTTAAGCCTGAGTGCTTTTGTTCTATTTGCTAATTTCGTTTACTGAAAATATATTTCCCATATAATATATTCTGATTAGGGTTTCTCTTCCCTCTACTCCTAACAATTTCTCCCATATACCCTCTCATCTGAATTCATCCACTTTCTGTCTCTGGAGAAGACGAACAGGCTTCTAAAGGATAACAACAACAGAAAATAAGATAGAAAAACATTGAACAAGACAAATTAAACAAACAAAAGGAAAAGGACACAAGAAAAGTAACAAAAACAAAACCACAAAAACAGAAATAGATGCAGAGACCCACTCATTTGCTTAATCAGGAATCCCATGAAAGCACTAAACTGGAAACACCATATATGTCAAAGACCTGTATGCTTGCATGTTATAAATTAAAAACTAAGCTTTAAAAAGTCCTGTCTTAACATTACGAGACAAGGAATTCCCAAAGATGCAACTGAGTTTTTTTTTTTTTTTTTTGGCTATGAGAAGGGAATGGTTTCTTTCTCCAGTGAGGCTCCCTTGCTGAAACCAAATTTTCGTTAGTAAGTGGTTATCAATTGGAGTTAGCTTCTGGGTTAGGTATAGGCCATGTGTCCACTTTTTTTCAGCACTATGATACCATCTGTTGAAAACCTCTAAGTGCCCTGTGCATGTTGCCGCAGTTTCTATGAGATCGTATATGAGACACTCAGGCCGATTTAGAAGGCCTCCTTATCTAAGAGTTCTTTATCTCCTCTGGCTCTTCTATTCTTTCTGCTTCCTCTTCCACTTCAAAGTATACTTTCCGATATGGTGTTTAATTAAGTATAAATAGATATTTTATATATTTTTTCTTGGTACCTGAAATCTTCAATCTTAACTATCTCTTTATTGAAAAGAAAACTGTCTGAATTTAACCACACTATATTTCTATGATTCCATTTTAAACACAATTTGATGAGGTTGGAAAACTGATTTATACATGAGTGAACCAACATTTGGAGACTGAAAAACAACAGATGGAACATAATCTGCAGAAAATAATTTCAGCTTTACTCAATGTCAGAGATATAGGTGTAGAGTATAGTTTCATTTTAAGAAAACAAAGAATTTTCTCACAGTTCCCATTTCTAAGCTATCATCTAGTGAATTCAGTGATATTGCTTCCATCACAGCAACTCTTTTAGTCTAATAGAGCTTGTATTACCTTGGGCAATGTGAGAGAAACCATTCTTCATGAGAAAGCAATGACAAACTAACAAAGCATTTCTTGAATTCTGTATTAATTATCACAGTTTTTATAATACTTTCATTAAATATAAGGGGTAAAATTTACAGTAACTGCTAAGCTACAAGTATAGAGACATGTCTAAAATTAATTTTAACTGGCACAAATGATGATTGGACTTTACTCAATCCCCCCAGACATTCCAAGGAAAGAAATGGGGAAATAGTTTTGAGCTTCTTGCTCTCCTGGAATGCCTTGCTATGTACTTCTATCACTGCAATTTCAGCCTTGTGGTCAAAAGAAACAAATATGGGTATGAATTAGTTCATTTTTCCAACATTCAGGGAGAACTTTCTTTAAACATGCTTGTGCTATCATTACTGTCCAGCCAACGAGAGCAGTATTTTTATTATAATCAAAATATTTCAGTGTGTAACCACTCCTCTCCATCAATTTATATTCCCTGCCTACTTTTATAAGGATTACCCTATCCATCAGTAAATTATCTTGTTTGATAATCTATAAAAATACCTTAAACACTGTCAAACCTAAAATAACCATTTCTCAAGTAATGATGATTATTTTCCCAGGAGGAAAGAAAATATCCAAAGAAACAGTGAGAACTTATTTTGTTTTATTTTTTTCTCTTCCTCTCAATTTTATGATGACTGCCTTCCCCCAATCACCTTTTTCAGTGCATTCTTTACATCCTTATTCCTCAGGCTGTATATTAGGGGATTCAGCATTGGGGTCACTGTGGTGTAGAACACAGAGGACACTTTATCATCTTGCATATTATTGCTGGAAGGTGGCTTGAAATACATGAATGTTATAGACCCAAAGAAGATTCCCACAGCCAAAATATGGGAGCTACAAGTGCCAAAGGCTTTGTAACGTCCTTCAGTGGAGTGGATACGAAGAATACTAGCTAGGATGAAAGCATAAGAGATGATGACAGCCAGTGTAGGTGCTAGGGTATTAATTCCACCAATAATGAATAGCAGTATCTCATTGATATGGGTGCTGGAGCAAGACAGAGTCAACAAGGGCAAAATGTCACAAAAATAATGGCTGACAATATGAGACCCGCAGAAGGACAACTTGGTCAAGAATGTAGTATGGACAGTAGCCCCAAAGAAACCCAGTGAGTATACCACAGCCATCATTATGGAACAGACCCTTTGGGACATGACAATGTTGTAAAGCAGTGGGTTACAGATGGCAACATAGCGGTCATAGGCCATGGCTGTTAGGAGGTAGCCTTCTGAAATAGCAAAAAGGAGGAAAAAGTAAAACTGAGTCATGCACTCCAAAAAAGAGATGATGTTCTTCTCAGATACAAAGTTCACCAACATCTTAGGTGTAATGACAGAGGAGTAGCAGAGGTCAATGAAGGATAAATGACTGAGAAAATAATACATTGGAGAGTGAAGTTGAGAACTGATGGTGATTAAAAGGATCATGCCCAAGTTTCCCACCACTGTGATCACATATATCCCAAGAAACAAGATGAGCAGTGGGACCTGAAGCTCTGGGCGTTTTGTTAGTACTTCAAGGATGAAATCAGTCATTGAAGAATGGTTCATAGTATCCAGTACTTATAAAATATTATCTACAATGAAAAGGGAGATAAAGGGTTAATGGTCAGTCTTAATTTCTGTTTCTCGTCAACAGATTGCATTTCTGATAACCTCATTTCCCCCAAAACTTTGTGCACTCCATAAACTATTAAAATTACTTTTTAAATTTTTGATATTATAATATGACATCATTTCCCTTTGTCTTTTATCCCTGAAATTCTTCCCATATACCTCTCCTTGTTCTGTTTAAAATTCAAGACCCACTTTTCATTAATTATTTTCATATATATATGAATAAGTGTGTACATATATAGCCCTTTTTACAACCTACTCAGTCTGTATTATGTTATTTGTACACATGTTTTCATGGATGTCCATTTGATGCTGTATAGGAAAACAAGCTGTTGTTCCCTAGGTAAGACTGTTTCTCCTGCTTTCAGCATTATTTCGTTGCCTGTGATATTTTGTATAAGGTTGAGATCTCATAGTCTATAAAGGCATATAGAAAAAAAATGATTTTAGCATTTGGGTTTTCACACCACTTTATGGACTGCCCATTCTTTCGCCCATGTCATCTAAATTTGTACATAAACTTAACTCTTTAAGTATTGAAGATTAGCCGGGCGGTAGTGGTGCACGCCTTTAATCCCAGCACTTGGGAGACAGAGGCAGGTGGTTCTCTGTGAGTTAGAGATCAGCCTGGTCAACAAGAGCTAGTTCCAGGACAGGCTCCAAAGCCACAGAGAAATCCAGTCTCGAAAAATTAAAAATAAAAGTATTGAAGATTAAGAATAAGCACAAATTCAGGCCTAATTATTCCATTGGTATAATTAACATAAAGATACTTATCCTTTTCACTTGA
Organism: Dicrostonyx torquatus; assembly: GCA_028555095.1. Taxonomy (NCBI): domain Eukaryota; kingdom Metazoa; phylum Chordata; class Mammalia; order Rodentia; family Cricetidae; genus Dicrostonyx; species Dicrostonyx torquatus. The sequence continues at coordinate 319,818 of JAQHUG010000633.1, forward strand.
GTAAATGCCAAAGGAATCATCAACCTTATGAAATTTAATTTACAGAACAGATTTGATAATTTAAAATACCATATCTTTCTATCTTTCAATGCATTTATATGAGTCAATATCACAGTCTATAAACCTGGGAGCACAATACAATTACATGATTTTCTAAAGCTGAGAGCACAGACACAATGCAATGATTCTGGATTTGCCTGGGTGGTGGTAGTGCACATCTTTAATCCCAACACTCAGCAGACAGAGGCAAGCAGATCTTTGTGATTTCGAGGATAGCCTGCTCTACTAGGTCTAATACCTGGGCAGGCTCTAGAGCTACCGAGAAACCTTGTCTTCAAAAACAACAAAACGACAGAAGAAATAAAATAAAACAAAAGAAAAAGTGATTCCTGGTTTAAAGGAATAGATTATAGAAGATTTTCTATTCACAATAGAAAATTGTGATCTCTTGCAATCTTTGATATTCCTTCTCAGAATAGGAAGCTGGATTAGGATAAGGCTTTACCTTTGGTATTGATAAAAGAAAGGGAAATGTGCTGCTGGTGTCTGACCATAAAGTACAGCTGAGGCCCGCTCTGTCCTTGAAAGAGCAAAGTAGAGCTGACTCCCAGTGTAATATCTGAAACACCAATAAATCAGTCTTTTCTTTAGGGACTTTCTTTTCTTGCAGGATTTGAAGGCATTCGCTCACTGACATTCTTCCTAATCTATTAGCTCAGAACTCCATGCTTCCTTGTTTATTTATTTCATGTCTTCTAAAGCTCAAACATACTTGAAATAAATGTTCTTTAAATGTTAATGTTGATAATTTATTGGTTAATTTGATATTGAAACGTCCTTTCAGGCAGTAGGAATGGCACCCAGATAAGAGTGCCGACAACTCTTCCAGGGGCCCTAGGTTCATTTCCTAGTACTCACATCCCAGTTTACATCCTCTATTTACTCTAGGCCCAGAGTTTTCTCTTATGGCCTCTTCAGGCACCAGACATACATTTGACACATTGACAAACACGCAGATAAAACACCCATGCATGTCTAATTACTATTAGTTATATACTATAGAAATACTAGTAGTATATTGCCAGTAATTTCACCAAAGAGGAAAAGTTATCATGTCATGGAATGGATATGGTTTTAAGCCATTTTTTAAATGTGAGGAAAATAAATGGAGAAAACATTCATGAAAACAATAAGTAAACTAACTTTATTTTGTTTGAAAAACATTCCTATGATCCAAAAATAATAAAGATATTTCAATATACTTATGAAGGCCTTGTACAACTTCTTAGGAGGATTCAGTGTATTTGTGTATTTTAAAGCAAGACTTGATGAGATATTATTGCACAGGGTACAATAGAATAATAAATGTGAATCATGGAAATAAGTGATTCTCTAGCCTGGGCTAGAAAACAAAGCAAAATGGACCATGCTTTTAGAACAGTTTCAGAATAACAAAGGTGTTGAGCCCCGTTCAGAGTAGAATACCTTCAGATGGATGCTCTGAACTTGATCAGACTGAGAGATTTTTAGTTTCTACCCATACAAAGCCCCCCACACCATGCAGCACAGCAGAAAGTGGCACATGCCATATTTTGACATTTAGTAGGTACCACAGGTTTTTTTTAGGTGCATACATTACTTACTGAATTCCAGTTTGTAAGCAATAGTCATCCAGATAAACTACAGATGAATTTCAGGTTAAATTGCTGTACTGACTGAGCAAACAAACCTTATATTTCTATGTTTTGGTACAACCCATTAGGAAATGACCAGGAATATCTTACTTGCCTGGGGATGCTCATTTGGTGAGTTAAAACCTCAGGGTTACATACAATATGAGAAAATATTTATACAAAACCAATATAGTAATCCTAATATTCATGTACTGAGATTCTTTTATGTATTCATGCTTGTTTTCTCGTAGCTTCATGCTTTCTTAGGAAATACTTTTGATGTATATAGAGGAGTTCAAAATTAAAGCGAAAAAAATAGAAAAATGTAGAGAGTCATATGAAAGCCATTAAGGCCAGCTGATATTGGAAGAAGAGCAGGTAACAGTAATGAAAGGAGCTAAAATATCAATTGAAAAATCAATAAAATCGTGTCTTCGAAATACAATGTTATTTAGACATCAGAAAATTTGATCATGTTAGATACACATAAGTATGTTCAAATAGCTCATGTAAATATTATAGACAAATGTGTTTTGACATTGTCATCTCAAAGAGGCAGAAGATCATGATATAATATTTAAAATTCTTAACAAAATAATCCTAAGTGGATGTCACAGAGGAAGAAAGATATTACATATGCAATCTTTGACTGGAAATGAAATATTATGTACGATGACAGTGAAATGAGCAACTTTCAATTGTACAGATCATGTGCTTTCTGTAGTCAGAGAAAGATGCTGATTTTTGGCACTTACTGTTATCTCCCCTATTGCAACTTCTGCAATTCTACTGTCCTTGTTGTTCTGTAATACACAATGCTATCTGACAAAATTGTCTGCTGCAGTTCTTGATATGCATGAATGAGCATCTAAGAAAAGTGATATTCAATATGTAAGAATACAGGTGCTCACAGGGTGAATTAAGTTACTGATGCAATAGTCAGCATTTAAATATACACATTTAAGTAATATTTATATGATATATAGTGAGTAAATATATATCTGTGTAAATGAAAATAAAATTTGAGGTTTTACTTCTCTGTTTAAAATAAAATATGGAAATCATTTCTATAAATCTCTAACTTTTAAACATATGAACAGTGTACATTCAGGCAGAAAATGAGCAAATGAGAATATATTAAATCCATGATTTCCCTTCTTTATTTTATGATTTTAGAGCAATTGTTTTGTTTTTGCAAGTTTTGTGTTTGAAGTCACTTAGAAAGTAAATGAAAATAATCTAAAAACAAATGCTTCATCACAAATGATTTATCATAGTGTTATGAATTTTAAGATAATTTTTGAAATATTCTACATGGCATAAAATTGTGGGTGATTTCAACTCAGTAATTAACTATAAATTAATTACCTCAGTGGTACCTATATTTTGTGGGTTAAAGAATTAAATGAGCCAATGTAGTTTTGAAATTAATTTTTAAATTTTGGTATGTACAGTGCTGTGGTGAACAAAATGAACCTGCAGTATTGATGGATTAATAATTTTTAATATTTGAGCAGTACCATCCAGTTATAATTCAAGAGTAATTCAACTTTCTGAGAAATTTGATCCACTTACCTTAAGATGTTTGCTTCAAACATAGAGATTCTATATTATTTGGAAATGTTGAGATAGAATTTAGAAATACACAAGCAATTCCTTCCCAAAGGTACATAAAATCTCGGAAGATCTGGCACTTGTGTAATATATAATTAATAGAGAAAACAATTAAGGGTGTTGATGATCTCAGTAACATTTCACTGTCTCAGGGAATTGAAAACATTAACACCATTCAATAATTAATCCCATGCTGTCTTCCTGTAATACTTTAGTATTTACAAATTATTTTATTTATCTTTCTATTTATTTATTGTCTGAATTCTACTCTATTAGATGACAGTCAGTCTTAAACGTATTTACTCTCTTAGCAAATAATAGATTTTCCTATTTACTAGTCTATCTGTTTTCTATCACAGAATCTGTGAAGATACACAGGGCCTAAATTGCTCAATTGCTGCTAAAAGTCTAATGTAATAAAGCATCCTTATTACAAGACTTGACTCAGTAATTTCATTAGTTTTGACTACTTATTCAAATTCCAACTTTCTGCTTTATGACCTAGAACCACATAATCCTTAACATTGTGTGAAATCATTGGCCACTCACAACATGTGAGATCCTGGTACTAGTATCCCTTTCTTATATTTCATTACTTAGTTGAAAGAAAATATATTCTGAGCCAGTATTTGATTGTTATCCAAGCTCACCTGAAACTCAAGATACTCCTTGCCCATCCGCCAATGAAAGCATGCACCACCATACTTGGCTTCAATTTTAAAAATAATGAGTTCTGTGAGACTATTTTAATCATATTCAAACCCCACAAAATCTTTTGAAATCAACTTTTTATTTCCTGTCGATATGACTTTGTGTCAGTTTTCTTTACAATTATTATATTTATTTTGACCTCAAAATTAATTGGTGATGCACAAATATTCATTGGTATGCTTGACTTACCAGGGTCTA
>JAQHUG010000634.1:0-46491 GCA_028555095.1 Dicrostonyx torquatus
AGGCAGCGGGAGCCGCCTTGGGATGTTCAGTGAGTGCGGGCGGGGCGCGGGGGCAGGAGGGGGAGGGGAGGGGACGCGGGGGAGGGGCTTGAGGCGGGCGCGGGCGGCTGTGCGCGCGCGTGCGCGCGCGCGCGCGGGCCCGAGCGACCCCGCACGTGGCGGCCCCGGCCGCACGCTCCCGGAGGCACCCCCCCCCGCGGCCCCGCCGGGCGCCCTCGCTCCGAGCCGACCGCGAACTCACGAGGGCGCTCGGCGGAAGTGGCCCGCAGAGGGCCGGCTCGCGCCTGCCGCCGGGAGTCGCCGCCCCGCGGACCCCGCAGGCGCTCTGGCTCCGGCGTCGAGAGGTGAGTGAGTTCCCCGGGCTGACCCGCAGGTGGATGGCCTCGGGGCTTGGCCGGGAGTCGGGACCGGGCGTTTGGTGACCCCGCTGCAGCCTGGCGGGCCCTGCGGGGAAAGTGAAGTGGGAAGGGAGTCCGCCTGCTCCGGGTTCAAGACTTCGTGGCTGCTGAAACTCGGAGGGGCGGAACGTCACGGATGGAGTTGGTGACCGCAGAGGCAAGGATTGCAGCCGTGGCGCTCGTTCGCTGCCGCAGTTTCTCCTCCTGTAAAATGGGATGGCGATTTCAGACAAGACTCGGCCGGTGCTGGTGGCGCACTCTGTAGGCTGAGGCAGAAAGATTGCTGCGAATTCGTGGCCAGTCTGGTCTACAAAAGTGAGTTCTGGACCGACAGAGGAGACGTGGTCTAAATATGTATCCACACATACGGGAACCTTGTTCTGTGAATTATAAAGCGAATATTAAGCCAGCAAAACCGAAGTCAGCCTGTGCCTTCGGTATTTTGCCATCAGTAACAAATGAGGTTTACGTGTTTTGGGACAGTCCTTTTCAACTGCGATTTGTGTACTTTTGTCCCTCTGAAGAGAGGTGAAAGGCTCTCCTGACTGCTCGGTAACTGATAATTTCCGTTGTTTCTGCAAGAATCTGGAAGACACCATGAGATAGAGGAAGGGACTCGGCTTTTTTCCTGACTTGTTTTAGCTTGATCTTGTGTGATGCCAGCCCTGTTCATTGCACCGTCCTCGAAGTCACGGTTTCAGCCTTCCCCGTAGCCGTCAGCATCTCCAGCGCTTAGCTTCCAGCGCTCCTCAGCGTTTACCCTTGTGCTCCCCTAGGAGTCCAGGGTGCGCTCAGTAGGATTGTGGGGTGCTGTGAAGAGTGCAGGTTCAGACGCTGCGTCCAGATGGCTGGGTTCTCATCCAGGAGCTGCACGGCTCTGCTTCCCCGTCTGGGAAACAGTATGTGCCCAATAGAGTTGGGAGGACGAAAGCAGGTGTCATGTGGGAAGTGGTTAAGATGTGTCTAGTAATGGAATATGTCAAATCAACGTTAGTTATCCATGGCAGTGTGGGGACCACGGTGATGTCACACACTGTGATGGTGCTCCAAGCAAAGACGAGGCGTCCAGGCTGAGCATCAAGACTGTTGAAGCCCGGCGAGCATTTGTGAGGTTCCTCCATCCATTGGAGAGGGATTGGCCAGACTACGTGAAAGACGAGCATGCTGCGGAACCTCCAGTAAAGTGAGACCGAATCGTGGGTAAACAGGCAGTTCAGAGCAACCTCTAAATGACACCATAGGGTTTTATTTTCTTATCCTTCACACCAATGGCAACATTAAGTTTTCAAACTAGTACATCACGTCGTCTCTTTAGAAAGAATGCCTGTGTTAGAGTGGTGTTGGGTTGAAATAGAGAAGGCCATCCCTTCCTCTGTGTCTAGCTTAGTGTAAATAGGCTTTTCTTTCTTTGGTTTTTCGAGACAGGGTTTCTCTGTAGCTTTGGAGCCTGTTCTGGCACTCCCAAGTAGACCAGGCTGACCTTGAACTCACAGATCTGACCACCTCTGCCTCCCAAGTATTGGGATTAAAGGCGTGTACCACCACAACCCAGCTCAGATAGGTTTTTAAATCTAATTTTTTTCAAAGCTTAGAGAACACTCAAACAAGGCATGAGTAAACTATATGTTATTCTAGACACTAGTCTTTCCTAAAAAAACCCTGTTTTGGTGTTTGTCATGTAGCAGGTTAGAAGGCTGGTTTCTCTGAGAAGTCTCCTGTGATTAGAGGCTGTCATTCCATGTTGTGGTCTCTGCCACCAGGCACACTTGGTTGTTTCTCTTCAGGAGGGCATGCCAGGCTGAAGCAAGCCCAGTGTGCTGGTTTGGAGATTTAATTCACCCCACCAAATCAGTTAACAAAAGAACAACAGAAAGGAAATGTTTGCTGGTGGCTGCTGGGGTCACGTCTCAGAGAGCACAGGCTCAGCTCACACATACTACACAGAAAACAATCTGGAAACGGCGGTTTATTCTTGGGGTCCAGGTGCAGTGGAGGCAGTGGCGGGAGGTTAGAACATTGAGGAGCAGGCTGGCTATGTACAGAGTTAAGGCCATCATGGGCTATATAACAAGAACTCGGGGAAAAAATACTGTAACCGATGAATGAGAAAGTGCTTTTTGGCCGGCGGTAGTGGCACACGCCTTTAACTCAGCACTCCTAACAGGACACAGACACAGGCGGATTTCTGAGTTCAAGGCCAACCTGGTCTACAAAGTTCCAGGACAGCCATAGCTCACAGAGAAACCCTGTCTTGAAAAGGCCAATATAGCGTGGACTGAGACCTCCAGAAAGAACAGAGTATATGGAGTTGAAAGTTCAGGAAGTGCTGGGAGGACTCCAGGATAACTTAGTGATAGAATGCTTGCCTAGCATGTGGGGAACCACAGGTTTAATCTCTGTTACTCCCCTCCCCAGAAAAAGATGAACTTACAAAGTTATCTGTGGTGACTTAGTACATCATGTCTTGTTTATTTTGACTGTTTTGAGTCAGGGTCACACTGTACAACTGGGCTCACTTGGGACTCATTTGCAACAGTGTCCCCATCTGTGCCTCCTCGGTGCTGAGGTTAAAGATGTGTCCTGATGCCCAGGTGGAGAAGAGAATTTGATAATTCATAGTAGTTTATTGGTCATAGATACTGGTGTTGTAAGATGTATATGATAGTTGGAACAAAGTCGTAGCACAATTTGGTATGTCTATTGGCGTGCCCTTCTTTGTCAGTGAAGTTTTTTGTATGGTGGTGTGAGTGACTATGGCCCCATAGGCTCGTGTTTGTGTGGGTTTTTTTTTTGTTTGGTTTTTGTTTTTTGATTTTTTGAGGCAGGATCTCTGTACATAACCTTGGCTGTCCTGGCTGTCCTGTGTAGACCAGGTTGGCCTGCCTCCTGAGTGCTGGGATTAAAGATGTGCATTACCACAAGCCAGGATTAACCATACCCAGCGTGGTTTATGTATTTGAATGCTTGGTCCGATGGTGAAATTGTCTCCCTGGGGAAGGATTAGGAGGTGTGGCTTTTTGGAGGAGGTGTGTCACTGAGGGTTGTCCTTGATTTTCAAAAGCCCAGCTCTCTGTTTCCAACACGTGGACAAAAATGTAAGTTCTCAGCTACTGCTCCAATACTGTCCTCGTCTGTGTGCATTGAGCTCACAGTGACCACCCACCTCTGCCTTCTGGGGGTGGAGTTGAAGGGCACTGTCACAAGCTATTTCACATCACTGTGTTCTCCTCTCCTCCATCACAGAGGAACAGTCTGACTCTGGCTGGCCTGTGTCTACACCACAGTGGCCTCAGTGTCGTTCTTTGCCCTAACGTCCCTAGGATTGGGATTACAGGCTTGTACCGTCACACCTAGTGACTCCCTTTTTCATGTCCGTTTAAAAGTTAAGAAAACCCTTCCCACTGTACATGGTGGTGGTGCACATCTTTAATCCCAGCACCTGGGGGTACATCTTTTTGAGTTCAAGGGCTGCATGGTCTACAAAGCAAGTTCTAGGCCAACCAGGGCTAAATTGGGAGACCTTGTCTTTAAAAAAGAGAGAGAGAGAAAAGGGGGGGGAAATCCTTGTTTGGGTAGACTCCCCTCTGGAGAAGAGTGGTGGTACACAGCCTGCACTGGAGCAGGAGAACTTAGAGAAAGGCGGATGTTGGGATAGTCCAGTTGAAAAGTGCTCTGTGCTGTCAGCAAAAGGTACAGATGCTTCTGTTTAGAAAGAATTAATTTAAAATAGAGATTAAAGATTTCTTAAAGGGGGCAGGGTAGCTTAAGAGTATAACTAGATTTCTTGCGTTAATGATGGGTAATAATGCCATTAAGTTGAGGAGGAGACTGAGGTAGGATGGGGATGATTTGTTCCAGTTTGAGACATACCTTGGTTATAGGGTATCACAAAGGCCGAATTCAGCAGTCATGGGACCATAAAGGGAAAGGAAAAACTTCCATTAAGATAGGAGGTGAAGAGACGCAGTCTTTCAGCAGCTCATGAGGAGACTGATGTGGAATCGCTAGGCTAGGATGTTGTAGACAAAGTTAGTTGACTAGAGGAGACGTTGAAATCTTGAAGGTGGTGATAAAGAAATAACTAAGTGTATGAAATCTGCACACCACATGCATGCAGTGCCCTTGAAAGCCAGAAGAGGGCGTTAGACCTCCCAGGGACTAGAATTGCAGACGGTTGTGACCTGCCTTGTGGGTTCTAGGAATTGAACCCTGCTCCTCTGGAAGAGAACCTCTGAACCATCTCTCCAGCGTAAGAAAATTGTTACTGATGTCTGTTGGGTGTTGTGGTTCCTAAGTATGACCTTCATAGATACCACCACCAAAACTCCAGGTTTTTCATTCTGAACCCTGACTGTAGCCTCATTTGCAAGATCCTTTATTGTGTTTCGATTCGAGACAGGGTTTCTCTGTGCATCTCTGGCTGTCCTGGATCTTACTTTGTAGACCAGGCTGGTGTAGAACTCACAGGGATTCACCTGCTTCTGCCTCCCTGAGTACTGAGATTAAAGACCTGTGCCATCGCCACCAAACAAGATCTTTTATTTCTTAAGGACACCTTGGGAGGAAGCACAGCTACTGTAGAAGCATATTGCAACATTTGAGCAAAGAATCACTTTGAAAGACAGTCCTGTTAGTTCTGATAGAACCAGAAGTTCGTACCCTACTCAGGGGTTCCATACAGTGAGTTTGAAGTCAACCTGGGATACATGCGTCGTGGTCTGAAGGAGAAGAAACAAGGTTTTTCAATTCCATGAGATGTGACTGAAACTACATAGTGTGTCTCAGTTGTTTTTAAACTAATTTATTTTTTCACAAAGCTAATTGAATATGCTCTCCTGACTATGCAAATACTGGGTGGGGGTCCATTTTGATGACCTTTTAGATAGGTCTTTTGTTCCACGTGATGGCACACACCTGTTAATTCCTGTTCTCGGGAGGTGAGGCCAGGAGATCCTGAGTTCAAGGTCATCTTCAGAGAATGTAGAGTCACCTTGGGTTACAGGCAACCCTGTCAAAAAACAAAACCAAACAAAACGGGGGTGGGGGATTGAATTAGATTGAGTCTTTAGCAAGTACTTTATATGACATCTCAAACAAAAACTTTCAGACTTTTTAAAGCATAAATTCACAATTAGAAAAAAAAATACTCAGCCCTCCATACCCCGCAAAACTGGCCCTTGGTCAGCAACTCTTCCAGAGCTAATTTGAGGAGTGTGTAAAGTTAGCGTCCCTGAATTTACCTTGAATGCATTCTATTTGAAGCTTCCATTCTAAAGGAATGAACTGTGTCTGTCTAGTAGTATGTTGGCATCTCACAGAGCGGAGCAGTTACTACTTGCCTTGTCTGAGCAGAATTGGTATGTTCTCTGCCCACTGTATTTGACAGTAAGTGGGTGAGACTGAGATGCAGTATATGATGGACCAGGTTTTACCAGGCCCTGCTCCAACATCCTCATTTTAGGGAAATGTAAGAAAAGTCTCATTTTGTCCTTCCTGGTGATTACTTGGAGCGATCATGTAAGATGTTACATTGCTACTTTGTTGAGTGTTGGTGGGACAGAAACAGTCATTAAGATACAGGAAGAAAGGGGTATTTGGCATCAGTTTTGTGTGAATTGAAAACTGAGAAGTCTTGAAATTTTAACAAAAGATTGTATAATTATATCTAAACCCCTTTATTTATTGTTTTATTAATGTGCTGGAAAACTGGGCAGGCATCTCAAAACTGCAGTGTAAGTCTCATATCTGGGTCTTAAGAGGCTTGGTTCTATTTTCAGGCATCACCCCCCACTTGTCCATTTATGGACATTTTACCATGGAAAGCCAATTGCTCGGAGGCATTCTTTCATTATTTTGCTTGAAATATGTGCATCAGAATAGAACCAGCTAAGCTGGTTGGATCATATCTGTGGTATGGTGTTCCACGTGGGCTGTAAACACAATTCTTGCTGAATTCTTGCCTTGAGGTCCTTTCCCCAGAAGCTGACTTAACCTCCTGCCCTCGGGGAGGCCTCTTGTAGTGAAGGCAGTTGTACTCAAACAGCCCCCACTTGAAGCTGTTAGAGTAACATGGGCTTTAGTATTTACAAACTAAGTTCTCTCAATTCCAAATGTAGCTGAGCTTTCCTAATTGTGTTTTGTTTTGCTGTATTTTATGTAGCCTGAGCTAGACTTGATCCTCCTTCCTTCACTTCTTATAGATTTGGAATATAAGTTTGGGTTATAAATTCGGGTTGGAAGTTTAGATTATAAATTTGGGCCTTGGCAGCTGTTCTCTTTGCAGCTTTAGCATCTCCTCCCTCGCCTGTAGAGACATCTGTAGGCACATCTGTAAACACGTATGTAATGTCCTATTTCTAGAACACTCATCTCATGGTCTGCTCTCCCAGTGGTTTTCTTGTGTCTCACAGGCAGTGTTCTTTTCCTGTCAGAAGGACTTGATTGGAGCAAGGCGTTGGTAGTACACACCTTTAATCCCAGCACTTGGGAGGCGGAGACAGGCAGATAGATCTCTGAGTTCGAGGCCAGCATGATCTACAGAGTGAGTTCTAGGACAGCGGGGACTACACAGAAGAAACCATGTTCTGGGGTGGGGTTCGGGGAAAAGGGCTTGATGGGAATGCTGTGAATAAACATGGGTACATGTACATAGTTCCATGTCACCAAAAGGTCACAGTTGGGAATCTGGAAAGATCTTAGTTTTTGAAGTATATATAGAATTGAAGTGTAGTGGGGTTTGAAGTTAGGCAGTCTGGAAAAGATTATCATCAGGTATGTATAGTGTGATGTGGTCAAGACTGGGTGTCTTGACTGTCCTGGTTGAACTGAACTTGGAAGGGTCATAGAGTCACAGCTGCTGTATGTATTTGGTTCTCCCACCCCAAATCAGAATCTCCAAGACTGGGGTTATTTATTTATACACGTAAACACACTGCCGGATTCTTATATAGCTAGGTAAGCCAAAGAGAGTCACGGATGCATCAGAATGAATGGTTATATTGAATAGTGGCCACAGAGAAACAATGATTTTGGCTTCATTAATGGACAGGAAGAGAGATGTGTCAAAATATCAGAGACCTTGTGCTAGCAATAAAAAGCATAATTAAAATAGCTCATCAATACACTAAAAAAAATAATAAATCATCATGAAAAGGAAAGTCAGTATTGGAAATTTATTCATGCTTTGTTAGGTGTCCAAATTACAGCTATTGCTCTCCTTTCTGGGCTGTCTTGGGCTCTTTGTTGTAATCCAGGAATTGTATTCGGAGCATAACCTCTGTCTTATAGTTTAATAGGGTCAGAAACAGTTTGTAGCATACATAAACTTTGGTTCATGTGACTCCAGCCTTCTGTGTTCCCCTTGCTATGTGATTTTCAAGAAATTGGAGAGTTGGTCTTTAGAGTATCTCACAAATCAGTTTAGAGGGAAAGGACATTTACAGGTTCCTCTGGAAGCAGTAATACACTCAAAGGAATTGCAGATGGATAGCAATTAGAGGTAAAGTCTTGGAAAGTATTTAAAGAAAAACATAACAGCTGGAGAGATGGTTCGGCGGTTAAGAGCACTGGATGTTCTTCCAGAGGTCTGGGTTTGATTCCCAGCACTCATATGGTGGCTTACAGCCATCTGTGACTCAAGTTCCAGGGGATCCAGTGCTGTCTCCTGGCCACTGTGAGTACCTGACAGAAAAGTAGTACATAGACATACATGTTCAGGCAAAACACTCATGCACATTTTGTTTAAATAAAAAAAAAAAATCATGAAGAAAGCATTTCTTAAAAGACTGTTTTTTCAAGACAGGATTTCTTGTGTAGCCCTGGCTGTCCTGGAATTAACTGTGAAGACTAGACTAGCCTGGAACTCAGAGATCCACCAGCCTCTGCCTCCCGAGTGCTAGAATTAAAGGTGCCACTATTCCCGACAGGGTGCAACCTCTCTTTGACTATTAAGATATATAGGCTGCAGTGTTGGCACACACCTTAATCCCAGTACTCGGAGGCAGAGGCAAGCCGATATCCATGAGCTTCAGGCCAACCTGGTCTACAGAGTGAGTTCCAGGACAGCCACGGTGGCTATACAGAGAAACCCTGTCTCGAGAAACTTTACTTACGCTGAGAATGGTTGCACACACCTCTATTCCCAGCACTTGGAGGGCAGAGGCAGGTGGATCTCTGAGTTTAAGGGGGGCTGGAGAGATGGCTCAGAGGTTAAGAGCACTGACTGCTCTTCCAGAGGTCCTGAGTTCAATCCCCAGCAACCACATGGTGGCTCACAACCATCTGTAATGGGATCTGGTGCCCTCTTCTGGCATGCAAGCATACATGGAAGGAATGTTGATACATAATAAATAAATAAATCTTAAAAAAAAAAACTGCCTCTTAGTATAAAAAAAAAAGGCCAGACTGGACTGACTACAAATCGAGTGACAGGCCAGCCATCACTACATGGTAAGAACCTGTCTCCAAAAAAATAAAGGAAGAAATGAGCTATGAGTGGGGGATACAGCTTGATGGTAGAGTGTTTACCTGACTTCTGCAAGGCTCTAGGTTCCATCCCTAGAGCCACCAAAAAAAAACAAAAAAACAAAAAAAAAAAACTGCCATTACTAGGTTCTTACCTTGTCTGTGTCTACTTACCCAGTCTGTTGATTTCTCAGGCTTTGATCTTGAGCTGCCCCCTTCTAGAGCTTTTAGCAGGCTCACTGCTAATGAAGAGCTCTGACGGAGCAGTAGAAATGGCCGATACTCAGATGTGCACGGTGCACTGATGAAAAGGTCGTGGAGCTGGTTGAACAACAGTGTTATCTGGAGTGAGCTGGGATGTGTTCCCGTGCTGCTTCTCTGTTCTCCATCAATGAAGCTAACTATATGGCCTTTGGGAAAAATAGATGAAATGGAACAGAATGCCAGGCTTGTGACCTTGCTGGGTCTTTTCAGTATCCATCTTTCTAGCTGTGTGATAGCTCTGCCATCCCTTACAGTCTGCTTCCTGTGTTCCTTTCCCAGGTCATGAAACGAGGGCGCACGGAGCAGGTTCAGGTGGCAGTGTCCTGCTACCTCAAACGCCGGCAGTACGTGGACTCAGAAGGCCCCTTGAAGCAAGGCCTAAGACTATCACAGACTCCTGAGGAGATGGCAGCCAACCTCACAGGTACCGGGTCCTGTGACTGGCCTGGAACAGGAGCTGTCAGTGCCCACATAGGTTCTCAGCAAAGGGTAGGCTGCCAGGCCTCAGTGAGCAACTCTTAGTGTTTCTGGCTTTTAGGCCTTTCCTGTCCTTCAAAACTGTGCTCACTGGACTTCTGAACCTTCCTCAGAGCATCAAGATTGTTTTATATGTACCTGATGGTATGTGCGACCTTTTTACCCTTCAAGACCCAGAGTAATAGGTTCTCTCTGCTAGCATAGAACTTTGATCCTAGAAGTCAGTCTGTAAAGTGACTGCATACTGCAGGGTGGACAGTTGGAAATACTGGTATCATAAGCACTTCTGAAATTTTTAAATTTCATTTTGAAATCACATTTCAGAACTAAACATAATGACTCAGACCTTTAATCCCAACACTGGGAGGCCAAAATGGGAGAGTTGTCATAAGCTTGACACCAGTTTGGGCTACAGAGTGAGATCCAAACTAGACTAAGCTACCCAGTGAGGATCTCTTAAACAGCCATAGGGCAATTTTAAAAAGGAAGGAAGGGTGGCTCCGTCAGGAATATCAAGTCATTGTTACCATACACAAAGGTTGTCACCTGGCTGTCCTATGAGTTCAGGGTTTATGTGATACAATTTTTCTGTCCTTCCATCTCCGTCTGGTTTTTGTGAAATGGATTCTCGAAAGGCCCAGTCTGTCCTTGAACTCTCAGCAAGTCTCAGCCTTGGTTATATGCCCCTAGGCCTAGTGCTGGGATTAAAGGCGTACGCCACCACCGCCCCACTTAATTGAAACTTTTAAAAGAAACATTTTTAGTTATTTTCTTATACTGAATTTCTGTACAGTACTGGTGGTTTGATGTATTTCAGTAAATTAGGTGTTTGTAAAGGACACGCTAATGGCTATTGGTATAAAGTTCTCATTGTTTATAGAGCCCACCTCTGGCTTCCTTCACATATCCAGAGTGGCAGCTTCTCCCTTCTTTGTCCCTAGACTTCGGCTTTCCTTGAACGGATCGCTACTGCTCCGTCCTAGCAGCAGCAGACCCTGTGGTTCCTTTTCACAGCACTGTCACTCAGTGGCCTGGCTTGCTTTAGGGTAGAAAGTGATGAAATGTTTGAAACCTGAAGAGCTCCTTGACTTCATGGAGGAGCATCAGAAACTGTCAGAAATCGACCTCCATGTTCCTTTAAGATCAGGCTGGCCTCGGAGATACTCTGGTGAGCAGTTATCAACTTGTCTCTTGTGGAGTCCTCCATTTACCACGTTTAAAGCAATCTCTTAGGAACTGCCACAATTTTTTGGAGTGTTCAGCACTCCTATTGCTAGACATCCATAGAACCCTGGGCAATAATTCTGCCTTTATGGAAAGAAGAGAAAGTACTGTTCTTTTTTTTTTTCTGCAGTGGCTTTTCAAGAGGCCAGCAGGAACAGAGAAGTTGAAGTGGGCTGATTGTGCTATTGAATCCTGGATTTTCTGATTCATGAATGATCTGAATCATTGTTCTTTACTTTGCAGGCTTTCATTGCACATCTGCTTTAGGCCAGATGGTAACAATCCTAGTACTTCCTAAGATTCCAGCTGCTGGGAATACATGCTGCAGTACAGCTGTCAGGGGCCATGGTGTACTGAGCTTTGGCAGGGATGCCTTAGGGTCAGGAAGTAGAGAAAATAATCATTTGCACTAGGTTAGCAGGGCAAGCAAGTCTTGCCAAAAGCTTGGTACTCCCCACCTTGTGGTCAGATTAGCCAATAGCAGAAGGAATGATCTATTTTCTGAGGATCTAGCTATCTGAATTCTGCTGCAGGGCAGGAGCTCTCTTCACATCCTTTCTGTATACCATGTTTGATTTCCTCAGTCCTACTATGTTCGTTACCATTCCTCCGTCCACACAATAGTGGCTAAATGTGACATAAAGATGACAGCTTAGCCCTTGCCCCTAGCTCCCATCTGGAAATCAAGGTTGGTACCAACTAAGTGGGTACCTCCTGCAAGGAGTTTGAGGGCAACCTTCTCCATTTATAGAGCATCAGGGGCTCTGGGCATTGTGTGAAAGTTTGCCTTTAAGTAACAATAGGAATCAAGAAAAACATGGTGTAGACTCTACACTGGATAGTGCAGAAAGCTTGAGTTTCTTTTTTAGGAAGCATAAATTCAGGCCATGTGTGATGGCATACTCCTTCCCATAATTCCAGCACAAGGAGCAGAAAGTTTGAGATTCCCAGGTCATCTGGGGCTACGTAATGAGACCCTATCAGAAAAAGAAAGTATAAAGTTAAAAAGTGTATGTTTACATGCTAAATATTAAGGCCCCAGGCTTCTCTTCCTGTCAACTGCCCAAAACACTGCAACCAACCTAATTCCCCAGGAAGGCTAGTGAAAAACAGTTTGATGGATTATGACCTGCCCAGGACTGCAGACCAAAGACATTCTTTGGGAAACTATTCCTGCCATCCTGAGTGATGAGCTACGTTCCCATTATCCCTATGGTGCTCGTTTTCACATCCAGGGCCATAAGGCCCTTGGGGAAATGTTTCTCTTGATAGCTGTCCATATCATAGTATGGAGACAAGAAGATAATGCTGCTCAGGGAAAAAGAACATTTTGAGAATATTTTTAAATGCCAGATAGCTAAAGATAAAAAGGATTGTGAGCAAAAATAACTGTTTCCTCCTTTGGAAAAAAAAAAGGAAAAATCAACAAAAAGGTTGAAAGTTAAGCCAGGTGTGGTGGCACACACCTTTAATTCAAACATTCAGGAAGCAGAGGCAAGGGGATGTCTGAGTTTAATGTCAGCCTGGTCTACAGAACAAGTTCAGGACAGCCAGTGCTACACAGAGAAGCCCTGTCTAGAAAAAAAGGCGGGTGGGGATTGAAAGTTAAAGAAACCTTCCTATTAGTAAAGCAAAAGGATGCAATACAGAGAAAAGATTAAGTGATTTTCAGAAGATCCAACTTTGAAATCAGGAATCTCAGAAAATTAGAAGATGTGATCAGAAACAAAAACTGTTTCTCTGAACTGGAAGCGTGACCTCTCAAATTGACGAACCCAGGCCATAGCACATTGTAGCATGTCAATATGAGTTAGACATTTCTGGATAAATCTCAGGAGTATTGTGTGCCTGTCCTCTCTTCACTGAATGTATCTTAAGCTTTCCAGCTTTCATTCCTCTGCCCTAGTTTTACGGAGTATCTGGAGAGAAGGGAGACAAACAATTATTATCAGTCTGCCCCAGTCTACCGGGACCCTAGAACATCTTACTTAGAGATGCCATTGGACTCCATGCCCTGTGTCCTTCCTGCTGCATGGTAGATAGTAACTGCCTTTATGCCTCTGTCTTGTGTGTCTTCCTCTTTAGTCCAATCAGAATCTGGTTGTGCCAATGCAGTGTCTGCAGCCCCTTGCCAGGCAGAACCGCAGCAATATGAAGTACAGTTTGGACGACTGAGAAGCTTTCTCACTGGTAAGTCCTTTTTAAGAAACCAGATAATGTAGATGTCCTCAGAACCTCTGGCAAGCATAGTGTTAGGTTCCTGAGAGTCAGGTATTTTTTTTGTTTACTGGTTGCTTGTTTTTTCAAGACAAGTATTTCTGTGTAGTCCTGGCTATCCTGAAACTTGCTCTGTAGCCCAAGCTAACTTCAGACTCAGACAGAGATCCTCCTGAGTGCTGTGATTAAACATTTGCACCTCTACAGTTTTAATGCAGTTACTGTGTGCAAATGGAATTTCTGTGAGACTTAGATCTTGAGGTTGAAGTTCTCAAGGATAGAGAGAGAGCTCTGTGTGTTCATTTACTGTTTGCCGGTGACCTTTGGCTTCACTTCATTATAAATACAAATTAGCGATGGAGAAAAGCATCCTTTAAGTGAAGTGGGCTTGAAATGTACATCATCTCTCAGAGTAGCGCTCATGAGTCGGATAAAGAAGTTAGCCGGGCGGTGGCGGCGCACGCCTTTAATCCCAGCACTCGGGAGGCAGAGGCAGGTGGATCTCTGTGAGTTTGAGGCCAGCCTGGTCTACAAGAGCTAGTTCCAGGACAGGCTCCAAAGATACAGAGAAACACTGTCTCGAAAAAACCAAAAAAAAAAAAAAATTAATAACTGAATAAATAAAACTAAATAAGTACTTTGGGTGCTGGAGTTAAAAGCCCTTATCATTCTTCCATAGGAACCGAGTCTGGTTCTCAGCTCATAGCTGCCTGTAGCTCATCTCCAACCTGCCTCTGGCCTCCATGGGCACCCACGCAGCTGTAGCTTGCATGCATGCATGAACACGTTCCCACACACAAATACAAATTAAAAACTTTACTTTTTTTTTTTTTTTCCGAGACAGGGTTTCTCTGTGGCTTTGGAGCCTGCACTGGAACTAGCTCTTGTAGACCAGGCTGGTCTTGAACTCACAAAGATCCGCCTGCCTCTGCCTCCCAGAGTGCTGGGATTAAAGGTGTGGGCCACCGCTGCCCGGCCTAAAACTTTAGATTTTTTGATAACTCCCCCCTCAAGTGAATAGTCCTTGTGTTAATCTAATGGCAAAAATTCATATGAGGAGACTGACCAAAATAAAGTCTCCATCCATTCTGTGTGTAGAGTCATGCTGTGTTACTTGACTCACATACTAAAGAAATCTATGTTTACGTGGTGTAGTGTTTGGGATAAGGGTCAAACTATTACAGAAAGTAAAGATTTAGTAAAAAGTATGTATTACATTTGAACTGAAAGGATAGATGCCATTATATCGTAGAGTAGAGCTGGGCAGGTGGTCCAGTGATATAATCCTAACCCATAGAAGGTACGGAATTTTATAAGGGTTATATTTGTAGTAAAAAAGTATGTGGAGATAATAAAGGTTGTTCCTAACTAGCTTTGGTTTATTGAGTTTTAAATGGTTATATCTGTTGCTCTGTGGTTGAGTTTTCTTACCGTTATAGTGAGAGACTTCTTCAGCCTGCCTTTCATTCATTCAGCTTGTATTTAGATGAAGTCCTAGCGAGGCAGTGCTGTGATTTCCAACACGTGTGCTGTCTTTGTGGAATATCCTGACCAGTGAGAAAGCCACACACGGTTCAACCACACTCGTGTAATGTTTCGTGGATGGGGCTCTTGTGTGCTCCCATTCTGGTTGTGGTCTGCTCCATGATAAATGAGTCTAGGATGACCCAGTAACAATAGGTAGCTTTTAGTCATGAAGATATAGAATAATTTTTTAATCATTTAATTACAGCCTGGGCTACTTTTGCAGTGAAGCCTCACATTGCGTTGGGTTGTTGGAGTTTGTGCTAGTGCACATTTTTTTCTTGGTCGCATCTAGTGTTTATCTAGATTCCTGCTGTGGAGTAGCTCATGGTTTTTTAAAAATAGGCTAACAGAGCCGGGCGTTGGTGGCACACACCTTTAATCCCAGCACTTGGGAGGCGGAGACAGGCAGTTCTTTGTGAGTTCGAGACCAGCCTGCTCTACAAGAGCTAGTTTCAGCGCAGGCTCCAAAGCTACAGAGAAACCCTGTCTCGAAAAACCAAAAAAAAAAAAAAAAAAAAAAAAAAAATAGGCTAACAGAGCATAAGTACTGGGTTGCATTTTTATTCAACTTACTTCAACATGAACAAACATTACACTACATTTGAAACCTGTTTGTGTATAAAATCCAAACTCATTACAAAAGACAAGCAAAACCCAAAAAGCAGGAAAGTTCAAGTTAATGGTGGTTGTTAACGGGAGGCTTTTGCTAAGGCTAACTTTTGCCTCAGGTGTCTAGACACTGCTGTGGCTCTGAGCAAGTTGGGGCTGCTGCAGAGCCCTTCCCTTAGACGTTCTGTCCGCACTTACACACATACTCAGTCTACATGCACCCATCCGTCTGTGACAGTTAAAGCCTGGCTTAGCATTCTTTATCATTTTAAAGTTTCAGACTAATGAGTGGTCTTAATGACAAGAAAATATCTTACTTGTAATTTATCACCAAAGAAAGGAAAATTTTATATTTTTCACCAAGGAAGTCAAAGCTTTCAATGCACATTGTCATCATCACACAGGACAAATCAGCCTGGATAGCCAGTGGGCTTTGGTTTTACCCTTGACTACAGTACTCATAGAGCCAAGGCTAAGTGGCATTCAAAAGATTTTTTTGAGACAAGCTTTTACTTTGCATCCCTGAGCAGTCTGGAACTCACTGTATAGGTCAGGTTGGCCTCAGATACAGAGACCCACCTGCCTTCTAAGTGTTGGAATTTAAGGCATGTACCACCATCCCTGGCTTGCCACCTGGAAGATTTTGAACATACTTGAAACCTATCAAGATAAAAGTCTTTGTGAAGAATGCAGTCTGCCTAGAATCCATATAAGGACCCTTATGGGTTTCTGACCTGAGAAATAGTGGGAAGGATGCTGGACTGTAGGTCTGATCACAGCTGCCCAAGGCATTGCCAAATCTCCCATCCGTGACTGAACCTCAGAGTCTGCTCTTCCTTGTTTGATTGGGAAGATTTTGAGACTCTAGATTCTGTGGGCAGGCAGTGTTGGGTTACTGGCTCTAGGAGGGCATCTTGTTTCTCCAGTGTTAATGGGTGTGAGTTTTTGCTGTTTCTCATTGCAGATTCTGACTCCCAGCACAGTCATGAAGTTATGCCTCTCCTCTACCCCCTTTTTGTCTACCTCCACCTCAACCTGGTCCAGAGTGGCCCCAAAAGCACAGTGGAAAGCTTCTATAGCCGCTTCCATGGAATGTTCTTACAAAATGCAAGCCAGAAGGACATCATTGAGCAGCTGCAAACCACACAGACCATCCAGGACATTCTGTCAAACTTCCAACTTCGTGCATTCCTGGACAATAAGTACGTGGTCCGTCTCCAGGAAGATAGCTACAACTACCTTATCCGCTACCTCCAAAGCGATAACAACACTGCCCTGTGCAAGGTGCTCGCCGTGCACATTCACCTGGACGTGCAGCCTGCCAAGAGGACAGACTACCAGCTGTATGCCAGTGGGGGCTCCTCCCGCAGTGAGAGCAGCAGCCTGGAACCACCAGATGTGCCCAACCCTATTCTGCAGAATGAGGCTGCCCTGGAAGTCTTGCAGGAAAGTATCAAGCGAGTCAAGGATGGACCTCCCTCCCTCACCACCATCTGCTTCTATGCCTTCTACAACACAGAGCAGCTGCTGAATACTGCAGAGATCTCCTCTGATAGCAAACTTCTGGCTGCTGGATTTGACAATTCCTGCATAAAGCTCTGGAGCTTGCGGTCCAAAAAGCTGAAGTCAGAGCCCCACCTTGTGGACACATCTCGTATCCGTCTAGCCTGTGACACTTTGGAGGAGGAGGTAGGGGTGCCACTTACTCTTTCTTGTAGCTTTTTCCTGGTCGAGTGTTCTTCCTAAACCTGACCTGTTTCACCAAACAGTACTTTATAGTCCCCTTCTAGGCAACCAGAGCTGGACTCATGCCAGATGATTTAGCCATTGAGTCTTGCTCATGCCGGATAAATGCACATTAAAGCCCTTCTCCCAACACTCAGCATTACAGGAGTAGGCAGTGTTTGCCAGTGTCTAAAAAGCATTGAGCCTTAACAGATCTTCAGCTGAAATTGACTTAGGGATCGCATTACTTCTTTGTTGTTCTGTGCACTCAGATGTACACTGTGCAGGTTCAAATAGGAACAGGATTGCTAGGTAAGGGTCTGCATTTAAACAGTAGTGAATGTTGTCTTCCCCTGCAGAAGTCTAGGCTGTTTTACAGCTTGTCCAACATAATATACACTGATGATGCCAGCACCTGTCCTAGCTCTGTGTGCCAAGAGTGGTCTCAGCCCCACTTTGAAAAGGGACATGTGTTCAACAACAAAAACTATTATTGTTAAAGCACCTTGCTTAAAAAAATTTAGATATTCATGTCTGCAACAATTGTCTCAATAAACTGTGCAATTCTTGTCATTAAAAAACAAAGAAAAGGGACACGTGTTCTAGAACTGTGGTGTCTCCTCAGTCAGTGCAGCAGCCTGTTGTCAGGTGGAGTGGCTAGTCTGGGGTGGCCATGAAAGGTACAAACATGCCGGGCAGTAGTGGCGCACGCCTTTAATCCCAGCACTCAGGAGGCAGAGGCAGGCGGATCTCTGTGAGTTCGAGACCAGCCTGGTCTACAAGAGCTAGTTCCAGGACAGGCTCTAAAGCTACAGAGAAACCCTGTCTCGGAAGAAGAAAAAATAAAAAAAAAGGTACAAACACAGTGGCCTGTGTTTCAGTCATTAGAGTCACTACTGTGTAAAAACTTGGGCTGAGAAAGACAGCCTTCATGATCAGCTTCTCTTGAACACCCAAATGCTTTTGCATTTCTAGTCTGAAGCGTCTGTAGCAATTTTGAGTAATTACAGATACCAGTGTTTGACTTCCTCAAGTCTCATGCAGTGGGAAGTACTCATCGTTTGCTTTGCCTTAGTAGTTTTCTAGTGGAAGAAGCGATGCCTACTAAACAGGTCTCCTTTCCCTGTGCAGGAACCAGCAAAGCTGAGTGCTCACGAATCCTGATTGTCTTCTAGTTTAAAACCCATCATAGTGGAAAATCACAGCCATAGTATTCAGGAGCTTCCCTCTGAGGGTGTGGCGGGGAAATGGGTTTATACTTGGGCTGCAGCCTTGTGGGCAAGGGCTGTGGGAGCGCACTGATCTCTAAGTACTCTTGTGGACTTGTCTTCTGTGTTCATGGGGGGGGGGGTATTTCCAAGGGTGACATGAGTCACTTGGCTCTGTTTTAATCCTCCCCCGTTCTTACTCTCTATTTAGACTGGGCTATCCTCAAACTCAGAAATGTGCCTGTCTCTGCTTCTGCCTCCTAAATCCTGGAATCAAAGGTGAATGCCACCACACCTTGCTGTCATTCTCAGTCTATGGTTTGTTACTTTAGGAGACATGTTTGAGGCTCTTCACTTTCCCGTTCTTTCTTTTCCTTTGTTTTTTGCCCCCCCCCCAAGTCTCTGTAATGTCAAAATATTTATTGTCCTCCTAAGCACTGGCATTGCACATGTAAGTTACCATGTGTTCATGGTCTGTTAGAAGCTGTATACTCTGGTTTACAGTTCCTATGCAGTTAGGTTTATTTTGGCTCAAGTCCTTCAGATTCCTCCAGAGCAGGCTCTCATTTTGTCTCAACTGGTCTTGATCTCAGGACCTGCCTGCCTTGGCTTTCTTGGTACTGTGATTAGATGTATACCGTAAGGCCTGTCTAGATTTCATGACATGGAATAGAAACAGCGAATAACTTGACTTGTAAAGTAGTGAGAACTGACGGCTAAAGGGAGCTCCGTTACGGAGAAGCTAGGAACTTAATACCAGTTTAGAAGTCAGTCTTTTCAAAAGATACCCATTAGAATTAATGTGGATGGGCTTACTTTTAAGTCACATCCTCATTCAAGACTTAAGACTCGGCAAAAAGTAAATATCTTCAACCTGGTGTGACCTGTGGTTGGGCATTGTCAGCTGGAGTGACCATGAAGGGCAGACATGCCCTCTATGACAGATACTGCTTCCTAGGCAGGCCCTTTTCCTCTCTCAGGCTTATATTCATTGTGAAACCACTGAATATTTTCTTCTTGTGTGTTTTACCACCCTACCCATCATGTTCCAGGAGAATGAGGAAGACAGTACAGGCACAGAGATGAAGATCCTGCGCGGACACTGTGGCCCTGTGTACAGCACACGGTTCCTTGCAGACAATTCGGGGCTGCTCTCTTGTTCTGAAGATATGTCCATCAGGTACTGGGACCTGGGGAGCTTCACCAACACTGTGCTCTATCAGGGACATGCCTACCCTGTGTGGGACGTGGACATCAGCCCCTACAGCCTGTATTTTGCCAGTGGGTCCCATGACCGTACCGCCAGGCTCTGGTCCTTTGATCGGACGTACCCGCTGAGGATATATGCAGGACACCTGGCTGACGTGGACTGTGTCAAATTCCACCCCAACTCAAACTACTTGGCTACAGGTTCCACTGACAAAACTGTCCGGCTGTGGAGTGCCCAACAGGGCAACTCGGTGCGGCTCTTCACAGGTCACCGAGGTCCCGTGCTCGCCCTTTCCTTTTCTCCCAACGGTAAGTACTTGGCATCCGCTGGTGAGGACCAGCGGTTAAAGTTGTGGGACTTGGCCTCTGGGACACTTTTTAAAGAACTGAGAGGCCACACAGACAGTATCACCAGTCTGGCCTTTAGCCCAGACAGTGGTCTGGTTGCCTCTGCCTCCATGGACAACTCTGTGCGTGTCTGGGACATCAGAAGCACGTCCTGCAACACACCTGCTGATGGCTCTTCGGGTGAGCTTGTGGGCGTGTACACTGGACAGATGAGCAACGTCCTGAGTGTGCAGTTCATGGCTTGCAACCTCCTTCTGGTGACTGGAATCACACAAGAGAATCAAGAACATTAAGTTTTTATTCAGGCAGCAGACTGGGTGGGGCTGGCGCTGGTCACAGTCCAGGACTTGCTAAAACTGAATCAGTGATTTCAAAAGAGCCCTCACCTACCACACACTTACCCAACACAGCCCTGGTGCACAAGACTCCAGTTGAGAGCCGGATGCTCAGGCTTGAGGCCTCCCGGCTGTGTGCAGGCACCTTGCTTTAGCATCTGTCTCTCCCAGTAGGGAACTGGAACAGCTGCAGAACTCCCCTGTAGCAGCTGGAAACAGTGTCTCCTGTGGCTTCTTGAGGAAAATGGGGACCGGAACTAGGAAAGGAAGGGATGATCTAGCAGTCTTTCTTTTCCATAATGATAGAACCAGGACTTTTTATTATTATTATAATTAATAATTATTATTATTGAGAAGAGGAAACCTAGCACTGGCAGAGGTGTCTCTGCTTGTATCTGCAGGTTTGCTCCTGGCACTGGCTGTGATACTTGGAATTTTGAGGTTCAGGGAATTCAGACTTTGGTAGCCTGGTGTATCAGGAAAAGGGGCACCATATAATGTGCTTCTGCAAGCAGGCACGTAGCTTAGCTGAACATGGTGGGAAAGAAAGATTCTTTATTGCCTGCACTCCCGCCAGTCCTTCTCTGCCCTGGAGAGAGACGCTGTGCTGGGCAGAGGGTGGGCCTTGGCTCTTGAGTCGGTTGTCCAAGGTTCCATCCCTAGCACCATGAACAAAATTATGATAAAGAGTAATTTTGAGTAAGTCACAGGATAGACTTCAGAGTACTGATGACTGCTTATTCTGGGATGTGACTTTCTGGTGTCTTTCTCCTTCTGATCTGCTTCCGCCCTCACTGTAGCACCAGTGCAGTGAACCGGAGCAAATCATGAAAGCACACTCACAAGCATCAAACCATGCTCTAAGGACAGGAAGTTCTGATGGTGTGGACAGGATTAAATATTTCTGTTTTCTGAAAAGAGTTATTTTGTATTTTGTTTTCTATTAAAATGTATTTAGTTTCAAAAAAAAAAAAGTGTGGCATCTCATTTATGTTACGCCTAAAACATCACCATAAGACTATGTCTGATGCAAAAACAGAATCTTTATTGTAAGTTAACTCGGGTCCCTCGAATGTCAGTCCGAAGCAGCAAGAGAAACAATGCAAGAGAGACCCAAGCAAGGGAAAGAGGGAGTTTACATAGGGGAAGAAGCTTGGGGAATTCCACTGTGATTGGCTGCCTCTGAGTGGGGTGAGGGGAATACCAGACTTCCAAGTTTGGGATTGGCTGCCTCCTATGGTGTAAAGGGATTTTCCAGGGTTGAGGGGGGGAATGCTAAGCCTCTAGGAGCTCAGTGATTGATCTCTTTTCCCTGCTCAGGGATCGACTGGTTTTGTGTCAGGCAGAGATGGCGCCGATTCTGGGGCCAAACTGTGTTTCTTTCTTTGGTTCTTTTTACCTTTTTGACTGTAATTTTGGGATCAGGGCGAATATCCTTGGTATACCTGAATCTAGAGGCTTAGTGCATTCTCTTGGTCCTGGTTTCAGGGTCCAGGGACTTTTCTCCACCTCTAGGTTTGGGGGCAAAGAGTCTCTTCCCCTGACTCTGGTCCCATTTTCAGGGTGTTTCTTTCCCTGGCTCCGAATCCAGAGCCAGGCTACTTGAGGATTGTGCTAGGGCTACAGACTCAATGAATCTGTAGGGGCCTAGACCTCTCAATTTATACTTGCAGAATAGTCAAGTGCATCGCTGGTCCTGGAAGGGTGCCTCTCACCATTCTTCAGAGTAATGGTCAGAGCATAGGTCACATCAGCCACAAAGCAAGTATGATGGTCTATTTTTTTATTCTGTTTAATTTACTTTTTGTCATGTTCCTCCTGGTATCTAGTTGGGATTACCTACATCAGTAATACATTCATGTTGCTAGCTGCTGATGAGAGATGAACATCTAGGAGGTTCTCACTTTATCTTTCTTGAAAAAAATCCCACTGTAGCTAGACATGTTGATGTATACCTTTAATCCCAACACTTGGGAGGCAGATAAAAGTGGATCTCTATGAGATTGAGGCTAGCCTGGTCTACATAGTGAGTGTCAGGGTGACCAAGGATACATGGTGTATGACACTTTCAAAAAAAAGAGCGAGAGAGAGAGAAAAGAAGTAAAGAGAAATAAAACATCCCATCGTAAGCTATAAGAGGTCTAAAGGCTTGGTTAATAAATTGTTGAGCTGGGCAGTGGTGGTGCACGCCCTTAATCCCAGCATTCAGGAGGCAAAGGTAGGCCAGCCTGGTCTACAGAACGAGTTCCAGGGCAGCCAGGGTGCTTACACAGAGAAACCCAACTCAACAGAACAAAAATAAATAAGTTGTTGAACAATTCCAAAATGATGGGTGTGGTGGCCTCTAATCCCAGCACTTGGGAAGAGCTGGAATTTGAGACTAACCTGAAATACATAAAATCCTGTTTAAAGAATAAACTACAAAACAAAGAAGTAATGCTAAGGGTAAAATAGATTGACTTTAATACTTTATGGATAAAGTATTAAAGGTTCAGAATTTAGAGGGCTTTGCTTGGAGTCAATATATCATTTTAGTCTACTAGAGAAATACGAATTCTGTTTATGCCAAGAGAATGGTCTGCATTGAAGTCCTCACATATGTTAGGAAAACTGCAGATAAGTTAAACCGGAAGATTTGAGTTTATTTTTAATTTTCAGAAGAATGTGGTATACTTTGACATACCTGAAACTGTTGTGTGCACCAGTCCTAACTGTACACACCTATAATCCCAGTATTTGAGAGGCAGAGGAAGGAGGATCACTGTAGGAGGCCAGCTTGACCTCTCAAAAAATAAAAATCTGGGAAAATAAATAAAATCGGGAACCACTCAATGTTTTTTTGGTTTTTCGAGACAGGGTTTCTCTGTAGCTTTGGAGCCTGTCCTGGAACTAGCTCTTGTAGACCAGGCTGGTCTCGAACTCACAAAGATCCGCCTGCCTCTGCCTCCCGAGTGCTGGGATTAAAGGCGTGCGCCACCACCGCCCGGCTGAAGTGCTCATTTTCTACACCAGCCCACACCAACATTCCTCTCTCTGATGCCTGTTTAGTGAAACTAAGGCTTGATCCCAGAGTCTTGTTAATGCTAGCCCCACCCTACCCCCCATCTGGAAAGGTTACAGGCATTCCTTGTCTGCTTGAGTCACTGAAGGACAATTTAGGATCAGAATTTGTGTTAGAAGGTGGCATGCTGTGGTAAGCAGAACTAATAGTGTCTCTAACCCAGAGACTGCTGTCAACAACATCAGTAGTAGATTTTAGTCTGTCGGATGCAATACCAGATGCTATGAAGAGTGCCGGGGTCTAATTTAGGTTAAGAATTTCCTGAAGGGGCTGTAGAGATGACTCAGGGTTAAGAGCACCGGCTGCCGTTTCAGAGGTCCTGAGTTCAATTCCCAGTAATAATTTGCTGAAGTCCTCTCAGGGCCAGGACAGGTAGTACAAGCACATCATCCCATCTGTATAGGAGGTCGAGCGGGAAAAGCAGCCTTAGTGAGGCCCTCTTTTTGTAAAAGGGGTTAGAGAGCTCAGAGGTTACGAACATCTCTTCTTGGAGAGGACCTGGTTTAGGTTCCCACCCAGCACCCATATGTGGCTTGCAGACATATATATCCTTAACTCTAGTTCCAAGGGATTTTATGCCCTCTTTTGACCTCTATGAGCAAGTGATTTAACAAAATGGCCTAACCTTAGGCTGCTGAAGTGGACATTTAAAACAAGGAGATTGCCACTATACATCCATCAAACAGTAGGGGTCCCTACCGCTCCCTGTTTTCTTTAGATTGGACCATCCCTTCTTGGAAGAAGGAAGAATTTCTCATGAAATTCTTACGCGAGAGGAGTGGTCTATCTGTCTACAGGTTGTATGTAGAACTGCAGGGATAGTAGTCCTCCCCTGGCTGGGCATGATGCAGTACACTGTTAATCCCAACACTCAGGAGGCAAAGGCAGGGAGATCTCTGAGTTCGAGGCCAGCCTGCCTGGTCTAAGCAGTTCCAGGATAACCAGGGCTACACAGAAACCCTGTCTCAAACCAAAAAGAAAGGAAAAATTTTCCCCCAAACTGGGGTGGGGTTTTGGATATGGCAGCTGCCCAAGTCACCCCAATAAAACCTGTTCATCAAGCTGGACGTGAATAATCTTTTCTTGGCTGGCATTCTCTCTTTCAGGGGTGAATAGAGGTCGACTCTCAGGAAGACATACCACACTCTGAAGCACTGGGCCTTCATTAACCATTCTTAAAGCATGCTTAATTATTAGCGCTAATTAGCGTTAACCTAAAATCCTGAAGTTCTAAATTTAAGCACTCCTGATGTCCACTGTCCTGTCTGCTGCATTGACAGCTAAAGAAGAAGCTGGGCTTCGCGTGTCAAACTCCGGAAGTGGCAGGGCAGCTGGTTGCATTGATGGCTGCCGAAGAGGCAGAGCTTCAAAACTAGCAACACACAGAGGTAGGAACAGCAGTAGCAGAAGAATGACAGTTGCTCCCTCCTGAACAGTAGCAACTGGGACAGAAGGCAGAGCAAAAGGTGAGCAGCTCTGAAGAGAGCTGCCAGGAGCAAGGATGGTGGAGCTGGGCATGGTGGAACATAGACGTAGCAGCACAAAAAAGCTGAGGCAATAAGATTGCCCCAAGTTCAAAACCAGTCTAAAAACAGACTGAAGAGATGGCTCAGTGGTTAAGAGCTCAGGCTGCTCTTCCAGAGGACCCAGGTTTAATTCCTAGCACCCACATGGCAGCTCACAAATATATCCAGTTCTAAGGATCTGACATTGTTCTGGTCTCTTTGGGCCCCGGGCATGCATGTGGTATGGACATGCATCAGGCAAAACACCCATCAACATAAGTTACAAACAAATTCCTTTTTTAAAAAAAAAGAGAGAGATCCCAAAAGATTTCCATTCTTTGGGCTGGAGAAGTGGCTCAGAGGTTAAGAGCACTGACTGCTCTTCCAGAGGTCCTGAGTTCAATTCCCAGAAACCACACCATGAGATCTGGAACCCTCTACTGGCCTATATGACATGTAGGCAGAATACTGTATATATAATAAATCTTTTGAAGAAAAAAAAAAAGATTGCCGGGCGGTGGTGGCGCACGCCTTTAATCCCAGCACTCGGGAGGCAGAGGCAGGCGGATCTCTGTGAGTTCGAGACCAGCCTGGTCTACAAGAGCTAGTTCCAGCGCAGGCTCCAAAGCCACAGAGAAACCCTGTCTCGAAAAACCAAAAAAAAAAAGATTTCCATTCTTCAAATGTTAGTTGAGCATCTTACCTCATTCCTATAGTACCAGCACTTGGAAAGCTGATGCAGGAGTGTGTGGAGGGCAAGGGGGGTTGCCACAAGTATAAGGCCAGCATAAGCTACACTGTGCGACTGTCTCAACCAAAAGGGAAAAAAGGACCAGAAGTAAAGAACTAGACTAGAAGGCGGTGAAGAGCCCAGAGAGGAGAAACTCAATCTAGTTGCCATAGTTTGAGAGAGCTGTCAAGGCTTTAGAGCCGGGGGTCTCAGACATTCCAGACCCAGGAGCTGTAGCACTCACCACTATTCAGTGCTGAGGCTTCCTGATACGTAAGCCCATTCATAAGTGAGAACACCAGTTAGATCCTCTAACACTAGTTAGGGTCTACGCAGAGCAGAACACAAGAGGGCGCCATCTGCCTGCATTGTCTCTGCCAGCTGGAAAAGGAGTGAAGGACAAAAAACCCAAGTAATTCCCTCCCGAAGAATTCAAATTGCAGCCAGTCTGGAAAGCAGTATGGTGTCACCAAGAAAAGCACAGCGGATGTACCTTAGGGTGTTGAGTGGAAACAAAAGATGAATTCCTGAACGGTGAGTCCATCCATACTGTCCATAGCACTGCCTTAGTTACTTTCCCCATTGCTGTTGAAATACTTTATTTTAGCCGGGCAGTAGTGGCACATGCCTTTAATCCCAACACTCGGGGGGAGGCAGAGGCAGGCGGAGGCCAGTCTGGTGTGCCGAGTGAGTTCCGGACAGGTTACAGAGAAAAACAAAAACAAAAAAGAAAAAAAATATACACACACACACACACACACATAAAATACCAAAAATACATACACACACACACACATAAAATACCAAAGATACTTGTCATGCTTTCTCTACTTGTATGGACCCTGCCTAATTAGAAGGCAGGTAGGGAGCCTTTTCAAGAATCCATTCAGAAACTGTGACGATGTCTTGTTTGTACTCTAACAAATAAAGCTTGCCTGCAGATCAGACGATTGGTTAACTAGTGGCTAGCTCCGCCCTCTGATCTTCAGGCAAGCTTTATTTGTTAGAGTACAAATAATCACCACAAGAAAATATTAGATAAACCCTTACTCAGTTTCTGAAGAGGCTGGAGTAGAGCAGGAAGAACAAAGCCAGGGTGGCCAGGCAGGGTAGGCAGGGCTGGGGTTGGTCACGCAGGTTTGGAACATCCCACTTGAGCAAACTGTGTAGACATCTTTGAATGTTTACGTACTGTGGTACACATCTGCTAAGCTGGTATCAGATGTGATAACAGGACTTAGGTTATATCAGATGTCTGAATGGCTGACCCTTGATGCCCTCAAAAAATGGCATTGATGTCTCTTCTCAGGCTTTCATTTCCTTTCGTGTGAGTTCCAAAATGTAGGCTGTCATTTCAAAAGCCTGTCTGGGTTGTGTTAAGCATCTCTGACTAGCTCTGGCTTTAAGATCACTACCAGTGAGCATCTCTTTGTAGCCCTTCCTTTGTTCTAGAATGTAGGAGCATACTTTCCTGACTTTGCACCATAAACTGTTCTCTGCCTTCCCCAGTGAGATACCTGTCTTTCCTAGCCTGGTGACTGACAAGTCTGTTGTGCCACCTTACAGAGCACACCCTTGCCAGGCTTCCCCCATGGAAACTGATCTCACAGTTCTGGAGGCTATGAGTTCAAGGTCAACAGGTCTAGGGCTGGCTTCTCCTGAACCTGGTTTTGTAGATACCCTTTCCTCGTAGACAATGTCATGTCTCTGTGTGTCATAGCCTTCTCTTACATAGAGCTGTAGAGCTGGTTGTAATTGGTCAAGCCCTGCTCTCATGTCTTTGTTTAATGTTAATTGTCTCATCAAAGCCTTATCTCCAAATACAGTCACATTCTGGGGAACTGTGTAGATTAACATTTCAACATAAAAATTTCTGGGGGTCATAATTTACCCCTAATCAGAGAGAGTCTCTCTCTCTCTCTCTCTCTCTCTCTCTCTCTCTGTGTGTGTGTGTGTGTTTTGTGTAGTGGGATTGAACTCAGGTCCTTACTAGGTAAGCACTCTATCTACAGTCCCTTGTAAGTCCTTGAATTTGAGATCCTTCTGCAGCAACTTCCTGGGGAATCACAGGCATTTACCACCACATGGCACAAGGGCTCTTTAATAACCATGTCTGTGCCTTAAGATCTCAGCAGAGCTTTTTATAACTTGTACGTGATGCCACAGTGAGAATACTAAAGTAGAATAAAGTTTTTTTTTTAAAAAAGAAGGCCAATTATTTTTTGTTTGTTTTGAGACAAGATTTCTCTGTGTAGCCCTGACTGTCCTAGAATTTCCTCTGTATTCCAGGCTAGCCTCAAACTCAGATCTACCCACCTTTGTCTCTGAAGTTCTGGGATTAAAGGTATGTGCCACCACACCCAAAAAAGATCAACTATTAGATACTGCTTTATTGATTAATCTAGTATAGACAGAAGTTTCTGTCCTGTCTGGTCCCACAGTCATTTGGTCCCAAAGAAACACACAGAGGCGTATATTAATTATAAGCTGTTTGGTCTATTAGCTCAGGCTTATTATTAACTAGTTCTTACAACTTAAATTAACCCATAATTCTTGTCTATGTTTAGCCACGTTACTCGGTATCTTTTCTCAGTAAGGCATTCTTACCTTGCTTCCTCTGTGTCTGGATGGTGACTGACTTTCTGTCTTTCCTCTTCTCAGAATTCTCTTAGTCTGGTTATCCTGCCTATACTTCCTGCCTGGCTATTGGCCAATCCGTGTTTTATTAAACTAATAGGAGTGACAAATGTTTACAGTGTACAAGAGCATTAGCCCACAGCATTTCCCTTTTTTTTTTCTTTTCAAAGCAAGAACTCTGAATGGAATCTCCTTTGTTTACTTTCTTCTTGACCATTATCCATAACAATGTAGCGATTTGCTTGCAGCCCTTCTCGAACTGCCTATTTGCCAAGCTTGACTTCACTTGCTTCCTGGACCAGAATGACCTGGGGAAGTGGCTGAAACAGTGGGTCAGTGCCCTTCACAACCTGCTGATTGCCATGTAGGCTTCTGTAAAATCTTGCTTTTCTGCCCCACTTTGTGGTTTTAGAGCAGTGGTTCTCAACCCCATTAAGGTCACATAGAAATCCTGCACAGCAGACATTTACATTACAATTCATAATAGTAGCAAAATTATAGTAATAAAGTAGCAAGGAAAAAGTTTTATGGTTGGGGGTCACCACAACGTGAGGAACAGTATTAAAGGGTTACAGCAGTAGGAAGGTTGAGAACCACTGTTTTAGGGTATAAAATGAAAATACAAGCTGGACTCAGGATGGAAGCCTTTCAGGAGCTACCCTGGCTTGAGTCAACTGGTAGCATCTCTCCTCTATTCTTTTTTTTTTTAAAATATTTATTTATTTATTATGTATACAATATTCTGTCTGTGTATATGTCTGCAGGCCAGAAGAGGGCACCAGACCTCATTACAGATGCTTGTGAGCCACCATGTGGTTGCTGGGAATTGAACTCAGGACCTTTGGAAGAGCAGGCAACACTCTTAACCACAGAGCCATCTCTCCAGCCCCTCTCCTCTATTCTTTATTGGTGTTGGAATGCTTATTCCAGGAAGATTCCCGAAATGCTATCATGCTGATCTGTCACAGTGAGCAAGGGAACCTTCCTTTCCAGCACTTGTGAAGCAAAGGAAGGGTGATCTCTGAGTTCAAGGCCTACACAGAAAGTTCAGGGTAACCAGGGCTACAAAATGAGACCCCGTCATTAAAACAAGACAATGAGGAAGAAGAGGCAGCGGTGGCAGCTGGGGTATAGTGGGCCTCCACAACACATGGACACTTCTGAGGTTGGAAAAAAAAACCAATGAAACATTCAGGGTTCTGGTTTGAATTCTAAAATGGCCCCAAAGAAACTGGGCATAGTGACTCATACCTGTGATCCCATCATTTGGAAGGTAAGAGGCAGGGGGTGGGGCAGAAGTTCAAGACCAGGCTGGGAAAGACTTGAGTTTGAGGTGAGATTTCACTGTATAAGGAATTTCTGACTGGAGAGGAGGAACACCGAAAGCTCCAGGCATTAAGGTTGCCTCAGTGTCCAGTACAACTCTTAGAG
Organism: Dicrostonyx torquatus; assembly: GCA_028555095.1. Lineage (NCBI taxonomy): Eukaryota > Metazoa > Chordata > Mammalia > Rodentia > Cricetidae > Dicrostonyx > Dicrostonyx torquatus. Next base: position 29,369 of record JAQHUG010000634.1, read on the forward strand.
GCCTGCTGGGAAAACTGCGCTTGTTCTGCCGCTCACAACCGATTAGAGTATTTCCAGCGCTGAGGGAGAAAGATAAGGGATGCCGGCAGTGTGGCAGATGATAGTTCAGAATAAAGACAGCCTCAAAGATTATCGGCTATTGCCATGTTGAAAATTAACTAGGTTTCTGTGTAATGCATTGAATTTGCTGTATCTTTGAAATAAGAAACTTCCTTAATTACAGTGTGAACTTTCTTGGTTAGCCTTTGTTGGCCCCTCACTGATTACCTAGCAATAAATCTTTGGCATTTTGACTCTGTATTTGCATGAGACAGTCGTGCCTTGTAACTTTTCGACAATCTAAAAACTATTTTAAACACTTAATTTAGCTGAAGAACCACGTCAGGATTTTTATTTCTCTTACTGGTTTTTACTTACCAGCCATTTTGCTTCTTTGTTTTAATCAAACAGGCGCTCTCTGTGCAACTCAGCCTAGCCTGGAACTCACTGTATAGCCCAGGCTGGTGTTGAACACACAGTAATCTGGCTTCAGCCTCCCAAGGCCTGGCATTATGGTTGTGAGCTACCTACCACACCTCACTTCTAGAGTGGTGTTGAACCGTAGCATGAATAATAAAAACCCAGAGGCAGATGTTAGGGTTTAACCTGAAGATCAGAGAAGCCAAGGCACTAGAGAGCTCTCACCTCTGTGAAATCTTGAGAATGAAAGAGAGCAAGTTCCTGTCTCATCCCCCCATTGTATTCCTCTGTAGTGCTGGGATTAGAGGCGTGCACCACCACTGCCCGGCCTCTGTGGCTGCTGGGGTTAAAGGTGTGTGTCACCACTGCCTAGCCTGTATGGCTGACTAGCTTTATTTATGATAATACAAATGGACTATCACTACATTGAACAGTCATGTAGACACCAACTTCCCTTCTCTGATCTGAACAGAACTTCTTGGGAAGTTAAGATGCTGGTTGAAAGCTAAGTAATATACCTTCCACCTCATGAATCCACAGGCTTAGTGGTGCACAGCTGCAATGCCAAAAGTCAGCAGGGGACACCAGGAGTCTTGGGAGTCTGAGGCCAGCCTGAGTTTACCTGGGGCGTTCCAGCACAGCCAGGACTATCTAATGGGGTGCTGTCAGAAAACAAAAACAGTAACAAAAATAATAACTGCAGAGACATTCCAAAGAATAATAATAAAGGGGCCACATGTCTCAACAAACCACAACAACCCCCCCATCTCTCCACCAAAATAACCATGTATCCATCAGGTGTTATTTTCATGTGTTTTTCATATTTTTTCAAAAATAAGAACTAAGTTTTGATTTGTCAGGTTTTTTTCCAATTCTTTGGAGATAGTCATTATTTTTCTTAAGTGTATTAAGATGGTATATTAGTGAATTTCCAAACATCCAATCTCTCATCCCAGGATTAAAGTATATGTGTGTATTGTCTGTGCGTATGAATACAGGTGCTCTCAGAGAGCAGTGTTCCTGGGTTCCCCTGGAGCTAGAGCTGTCGGCAGCTGTGAGCTGCCTGATGTGAGTGCTGGGAACTCAATAGCAATAGGTTTTTTTTAAAAAAATAGTTTATTTAAATTTATTTTATGTGCATTGGTGTGAAGATGTCAGATCCCCTCGAACTGGAGTTACAGACAGTTGTGAGCTGCCATGTGAGTGCTGGGGATTGAATCTGGGTCCTCTGGAAGAGCAACAAGTGCTCTTACCACTGAGCCATCTCTCCAGTCCCATCTACACCCTTAAAAAAAAAAAAAAGGTTGGGTTTAACTGTGTAGCTCTGGCTGTCCTAGAACTCACTATGTGGACCAGGAGGGCCTCAAACTCACAGAGTCCTGGGATTAAAGGCACATGCCACCATGCCCATTGGTCAGCTTCTTAACTGCTGAGTCATCTGTCTAGCTCTGGACAATTTTTTTTTTTTTTTTGGGTTTTTGAGACAGGGTTTCTCTGTAGCTTTGGAGTCAGTCCTGGAACTAGCTCTTGTAGACCAGGCTGGCCTCGAACTCACAGAGATCCGCCTGACTCTGCCTCCCGAGTGCTGGGATTAAAGGCGTGCGCCCCCACCGCCCGGCCTTCTGGACAATTTTTCTTTCCATGTGAATTTAGCCCCAGACTCTTAAGAAAATACCATACTTAAATATTGTAAGCCTGTAGGATTAGGTTCACTGTCCTACTATTTTATTTATCATTGTTTTGTTGCTGCTACTGTTTTGAGACACAGTCTCACTGTGTAGAGCTGGCTGGCCTGGAACTCACTTCGTAGACCAGGCTGGCCTTGAACTTACAGAGCTCTGAATGAATGCTAGGAATGCTGGGATCAAAGGCCTGTGGCATTATGCCTGGCTTTTGTTTTGATGTTTGAGACAGGGTCCCAGTCTGGAACCCAGGCTGGACTGAAATTGATGACAGTTCTGCCACAGCCTCCCAAGTTCTAGAACTACAGGTGTGAGCCTCTGTGACAACTCATTCGGTATGTGTATTCTCAGACAAGGTTTGTAGAACTCCAGTTGGTCTCAAACTCATGTGCTCAAGCAGTCCTTCCGTCTCTGCCGCCTAAGTAGTTGGGATGACAGGTTATGTTGTCTTTTAAGTAAGTCAGCTAGCTGCAACTGCCACAATGATATACCACAGGTTTAGTGTCTTTTGTTTTGTTTTGTTTTGGGCTTTCCGAGACAGGGTTTCTCTGTAGCTTTGGAGCCTGTCCTGGAACTAGCTCTTGTAGACCAGGTTGGTCTTGAACTCACAAAGATCCTCCTGCCTCTGCCTCCCGAGTGCTGGGATTAAAGGCCTACGCCACCACCACCCAGCTAAGGTTTAGTGTCTTGATACAGACGGCGGTTGTCTCAGAATTCTGGAAGCTAGAAGTCTAGCCTATGGCATCACGGGTAGCCTTTCCCTCACCTCGTAGCTTCTCATGACTTTGTCGGCAGTCTCTGTTTCCCCTTGGTTTGCAGCTGCATAACTATCTCCGCCGTTGCTGTCACGGGGTGAGGACCTAGCAGGCTGACCACTGATGATGAGCACCGCTCCTCCATAATCGGGTTATCACGGGAGAGAGGGTTCGGTTTTTATTAGTCTCAATAGTCTCAACTTCCGTAAGCTGCATCTGCAATGCCTAGTTTCCAGACAAGGTTCTGGGCCGGGAGCTATCATTTCAACATAGCCATTTAAAGGGACCAAATCTCAACCCTTCTTTGGATTCTTTTTTTTTTTTTTTTCCGAGACAGGGTTTCTCTGTGGCTTTGGAGCCTGTCCTGGAACTAGCTCTTGTAGACCAGGCTGGTCTTGAACTCACAAAGATCCGCCTGCCTCTGCCTCCCGAGTGCTGGGATTAAAGGCATGCGCCACCACCGCCCGGCCTTCTTTGGACTCTTGAGATGCGGCAGTGACCTGTGCTGCCCCGTCTTCCTGAGACGCTGTTGAGAGACACGGCTCTAGATGCCACACTCTCAGGAAGCGCAGTGTGGAGTCACCAGAAGCTTTGCGGCAATTTCTAAAACGATTCTGCTCGAGTGGGTTCTGTGCCCTTGTGGCCCCTGTCTCCAGGCAGTATCCCGCCACTCAAGAGCCACAGAACAAGCTACGGGGCTGATCATCAGTTCCTGGATTGCAGCCAGGACACCGTCTGCTTCTACTCCCACTCTACCCTATAGATCTGCTTTGTTGTCCTCTGAATACACCTAACCCCAGCAGGTAGGCCTGCTCTCAAGTTTCCTCTAGAGATCACTTTAGAATTTGACACCCGTGAACCACTAAACCTATTAAGGTTTTGTTCACCTAGGGTCAGAACTCCTCCTGGCCAGTCATACTTCCTCCCAGGGCCCTTTCTGTCTTGTGGGAAGGACTTGAACTTCCTTCTGAGCCCAGCATTGCTAAACCTTTCTCTATGTTGCTTGTGACTGTGTACTGGTTTGTTTGTCCGTTTGCTTTTTTTCAAGTCAGGGTTTCACTGTGTAGCTCTGTCTGATCTCCAGACACGATGTATAAACCAGGCTGTGCTCGAGCCCATAGAAACCCACCAGCCTCTGCTTCCCGCGTGCTGGGGAATTTTGCACCATTAACTCGCCCACTGCTAAGTCGCCTGCTTCTTTCCTTGCCAGCATACTTTAGAGCATCTCTTGTGCTTTTATAGAGGCCAAGAAAATTGTCCTAATTCCTAGGGTAATCCATGTCTTTCGTTCCTTCCTCCCTTCCACAAGATCTCATTGATTATATATGTTCAGGTGTAATATTTCTTTGGGGATAATTATTTTCAGGTTATTTCCTTGATTTTTAATTGTTTGGTCATTCAATTGCTTTTTATTACATCTTGTGTGTGTGTGTGTGTGTGTGTGTGTGTGTGTGTGTAATTGTGTGGGCATAAGTATGCCTTAGCACACCTACATGGGTCAAAGAACAACTTACTGAAGTCAGTCTTCTCCTTCCACTATGTGGATTCTGGAAATCCAACCCAGTCTCAGCAGCGCCGCCTTATTTCCCGAGCCAATCCATTCGCTTTCCTTCCTTCCTTCCTTCCTTCCTTCCTTCCTTCCTTCCTTCCTTCCTTCCTTCCTCCCTCCCTCCCTCCCTCCCTCCCTTCCTTCCTTTCTTTGTTTTTTTGAGACAGGGTCTTACTTTGATTCTAGGTAGCCTGGCATTTTCTATGTAGCCAGACTGGCTTTGAACTCAAGGTGATCTTCCCGTTTCAGCCTCCAGGGTAGCATTACTTGTAATCCCTAAACCTGGAGACAGAAGTAGGAGGAGTACTTGACGTTCAAGGCTATCTTGCTTTATATACTAAATTTTAAGCCAGCTGGGGCCACATCAAAACTGTCTTGACACACCCCCACCCCCCAACAAAACCCTCTACAAACATAAAATCTTGGTGAGTTTAGTTCTGTCTAATCAGTTACTCTTATTTTTTCTGTTGACTCCAGGCTCCAGAAAGTACTGGCTGAGAGGATCAGGCTAGGAAGTTGGAGACAGTTCCTCATTTCTGGCCCTCACAACAGCAAGTATGTTCAAGAAAAGGGGAAAGAGAAGTAGGAAGTAAGAGGAACCTTAGATTTGGCTGAAAATGGTTAATCTCAGGCTGTAGAGATGGTTTAGTGAATGGAGAGATGGTTCCATGGTTAAGAGCACTGGCTGCTCTTCCAAAGGACAAGGGTTCAATTCCCAGCATGCAAGTCACCATGTGGAACCCCAGTTTCCACAGGTAAAAATACATGGAAAATAATAAAATTTTTTTTTATTTTTTTTGAGATACAGTTTCTCTGTGTAACAATCTCGGCTGTTCTGGAACTAGCTCCTGTAGATCAGGCTGGCCTTGAACTCACAGAGATCCTCCTGCATTTGCCTCCCAGGTGCTGGGATTAAAGGTATGCACCACCACCGCCTGGCAGAAAATAATAATTTTTAAAAAGTGGTTACTTTTGCCAGCCTGGAGGATATTTGCTGTGGGATAATGCTCTTGTACACTATAAGGATTTGTCACTTGTATTAGTTTAATAAAATGCTGATTGGCCAGTAGCCAGGCAGGAAGTATAGGCAGGGAAACTAGTCTAGGTAAATTCTGGGAAGAGGAAAGGCAAAGAGAGTCAGTCACCAGCCAGATGCAGAGGAAGCCTTTCTGAGGAAAGGTACCAAGGCATGTGGCTAAATATAAACAAGAATTATGGGTTAATTTAAGTTGTAAGAACTAGTTAATAATAAGCCTGAGCTAATAGGCCATTTGATAATTAATGTGAGCCTCTGTGTGCTTCCTTGAAACTGGCTGTGGGACCAAGCAGAACAGAAACTCCCATCAACAGGCACTCATTTCTTCATGCTGTTCATGCTGTTCGTCTTCCAAAAGGAAGGCAAAGGAAATACTCTGTGGGCCATGGAAAGGAGCCTGAGTCGTCATGAACTGGTGGAATACAGCTCACACTGTGACACCCTGGCATTTAGAGTTTCTGCTGTGATGGAGAGGCCACGCTCAAGAAAACTCAAGTCTCCTTGGGTGTCAGAGCTGAGGCCACGCTCAAGAAAACTCAAGTCTCCTTGGGTGTCAGAGCTGAGGCNAAAAAAAAAAAAAAAAAGAAACCAGACAGTAACTCAACCGAATCAACTGAAAGAAATAAGAATGGGCTGATTCTAAATGAAAATATTCTGTAACTCGCCGGGTTTTTAGCAGGCATCAGAGGAATGGCTGGAGCAAAGACCCACTGGGAGCTAGAGAGTCCTGAAGGTTTTCTAACTCTCCTTTTCTGTGACTATGGACTGTGGCCTCCTTCTGTGGGGTTGTCTTGGGAACTGACGTGGAGTCCCGCCCCTGCTGGGATTCCCTGCATAGTGAGCAGGAAAATAATTTGAATTAGAGATGAAATAGAGATAGGCATGAGGGTGTTGCAAGAGGAAGACACCTCGTCGAATAACTCTTGAAACAGACAGGACCCCAAGTTGCTTGCTAGGTCCCCTGCTGTACAGATGACTCTCTTTGGGCTTGGAGAAGGGTGTCTATGGAGCAAGGGCACATGGATCTGCCATCTACAGGAGTTAAGAGGTTGTGGTGCCCTTAGGTATAAAGAAGAGGCATTTTACTATGGCTGTGGGTTTTAATGGAAAAAGTCCTTTTTTTCTTGGCTAGCTTGTAAGCCTTTTTACCTGTGTTTTATTATTATTATTATTTTTTTTTTTTTTTGGTTTTTCGAGACAGGGTTTCTCTGCAGCTTTGGAGTCAGTCCTGGAACTAGCTCTTGTAGACCAGGCTGGCCTAGAACTCAAAGAGATCCACCTGCCTCTGCCTCCTGAATACTGGGATTAAAGGTGTATAATATATCTGGGCCAAATATGGAAATTTTCTAAGAGAGGAAAAAACAAAACAAAAGTCATATAAGCAAAGGAAGCTCCAGCCAGCCACTGCCTGCTTTGTTTTTGTTTTTTTCTGTTATCTGTCTGATATGAAGCTCTATCAGCTGAGCTGTATGATTCGCCCCCTCCCTCCACTCCCTATTCTAATAAATGACGTTTCCAGGCTTGGGATTAGGGGTAAAAAGAGAAGGAATCCTGCAAATTTAGAGACGAAGTCCGCATTTGAAAGTCTCATGTTTCGTTCCTTAAGGGTCCTCCCCATTCGTGTTGGCTTTTTTTTTTTTTTAAGGAATAATGAACTAAAATACTTACGTTGAGGTTGTTTTGTGAACCCATTTTTAAAAATTTATTATTTATTATTAATTTTATAAGACAGCTTCTCACTATGTATCTCAAGCTGTCCTGCAACTCACTATATAGGCTGTCCTCGAACTCACAGAGATGTATGTATGCCTCCCAAGAACGGTAATAAAGGCCAGAGCGTCACTACGCCCGGCTGAACTCATACATTTTTAACCAGTGGGGAGTGTCTTTCACTTGCTTTTCGTTGTGGTCTGGTGAAATATCTACAAGTCCACAAACTCTTCTTCTCCCGGGCTTCCCCACCAGCGTCGATCTCGAGACCACTGCACGATGGGTCACTTTGACTCTCCGGGCACTCTGCGGGGTGCAGCTCCGAGGTCCCGGCCTCTTCGGCACCTCCTACATTGCGCTGGCCTCCATGGTGTGGATACTTCACTGTCATAACCCCTATCCCACCCCCACAACCGCAAAGTAGCAGGAGGCCACGCACCAGCCCGAGAACTTAGCGGAAAGCTGTCACCCTGCACTGACTGAACTGTAGTAAGCGACCTGAGCAACGCGCGTGCGCACTCCGCCTGTCGCGGGCGAGAGAAAGGGCTCCAACGCTCCTGGGTTTGCAACCGAAGGGCTCAGGAGCGCGAAAAACCTTCCGCGAGCAGCTCGCGGGCGCAGGCGCTAGCGGACTGCTGCTTAGACAAGGCATGGCCCCGGAGCCACCGGCTGGTCGCCGCCCAGGGGTGGTCCCAGCGCGGCGGAAGGCGCGGCCCGGGCGCCTGCCCGATGGGCCGGGAGGGGCGGGTCGCTGCTGCGTCCCCGCCCCGCGCTCGGGCCGGGCCGGGAGGGTCCCCGGGCGTGCGGCCGGGCCAGCGGCTGTGGTTCTCCCGGCAGACGCAGCGTCATGCGCAGCCCCCCTGGCAGGGCGCTGCTGCTGATTACGCGCCGGGGCCCGGCCGTGCGTGCGTGGGCCCCGGCAGTGTCCTCTAGGACGTGGCTGGCTTCTGAGTGGAACCCGCTCGTACGCGCGTGGACGTCTCGAATCCATGAGCCGTCCCCGGGCCTCCGCTTTCCCGCGCCCCTCTCCCCGCTGCCTGGCGGCGTGGGGCGGTGGGCCACATCCTCGGCGGCCCGCAGGTGCTGGATACTGGCAGGATCCCGCGGCGCGCGTCCCCTGTTCGCCAGCTTCCAGGGAATCCCGGCGGCAGCCACCGGTGTGCGAGACCTTGGGGACGACTCCCGGCGGCGGCCCGCGGCGCCACGGCGCTCAGAAGTGTGGAAGCTCCTGGGGCTGGTGCACCCTGAGCGCGGGAAGCTGTCAGGTAGGAACCTTACGGGGACCAGTGGGCTGCGGGGGACCCCGGCCTGGCCTTGGCCTCGGCCGCGGCCTCGACAAGGGCGTTCAGATCTGCAGACACCTGTTGGAAGGCGATGCGTGCCTTCTTAACTGGCGGGCGCTCACGGTCCGAGGTCAGCAGAGCCTGTTACCAGAATATTTAAATCGGCCCCCATCACCTAGTTGGCGGCGTCTGCTTTGGAACATTCTCTAAATAAACTGGAGTTTAGACCTTTAAGAAAAAGTTTTGCCAAAACCATGTCTACTTTATATTATACATTTATAATTTTTTTTTTAAAAAAACATCACCAGGGCTACCAAACAACCAGCAATATTTCACATTAACCTGAGCACTGTGAACCTCATGCTGGCTGTCACCTCCCTGAGTGGTCAGGACCAGGCATTGGGCACAGCCTAAAGAAACCAGACAGCTGGGCGGTGGTGGCGCACACCTTTAATCCCAGCACTCGGGAGGCAGAGGCAGGCGGATCTCTGTGAGTTCGAGACCAGCCTGGTCTACAAGAGCTAGTTCCAGGACNTCTCTCTCTCTCTCTCTCTCTCTCTCTCTCTCTCTCCCCATTCTGGTTCTTTGAGATGTTTCACTGTGTAGCCCTCCTGGCTGCCTTGGAACTCGCTCTGTAGACCAGGCTGGTCTTGAACTCAGAAATCTGCCTGCCTCTGCTCTGCCTCCCCAGTGCTCGGATTAAAGGCACGCGCCACCGCGACCTAGCATCTGATGTTCATTTTCTAATTTTAGTTGAAGTTAACACCCCAAAACTGCGGCTGTGTTTGAATAATAGCCTTTCCTTCCCTACTGCTCAGCAGTTTGTTCCCCAGACGATTTTGATGTCAAGTTTCCAAAATATGGAAAACAGCGCCTCCTGTTTGAAATGGCTGCAGATACTCGTCCAGAGCAGAAGTCGCAGATTGCTCTTCCTCCAGGCAGCCCGCTCCTTCAGGACTTTGGCTATCTCAGTATCACTGGGTCTGCAGCGCTACCCAGAGTCTTCTCTCACTGATAAAGTCTTAATCACTTTGGCCACAAGGAACCTCAGAAGGTGCTGAGCCCAGGATCATCAGGACATGCCCAGAGCAGACAGGAGGTACTTGTTCAGGCTTCCTGTGTGCTTCGCAGATAGGAGGCCAGGGCTCAGATGTCCCAGTGAGCAGTGGGCCCCAAGATGAGAACATACTTAGAGTACCAGGGCTCCTGGCTCACAGAGCGGGCTCTAAGCTAGAGTAGAGTTAGGCTGTTGGATGGTACATTCTGCTCTCTTCCCTTCATGTTTCAGACACTGTGCAGATATGTAGGATTTGGGTCTGCTGCTCTCCTGAATTACCATTAAAGGCTGGGTTTCTCTGTGTAACAGCCCTGCCCTGGCTGTCCTGGAACTCACTCTAGACCAGGCTGGCCTCAAACTCACAGAGATCCGCCTGCCTCTGCCTCCCGAGTGCTGGGATTAAAGGTGTGCACACCACTGCCCAGCTCGATAATGACTTTTCGTGAAAGCTGATGCCTGCCTGGAACTCTGGCTGAGTTTGTGGGCTGACTTTTATAGCGGTGCCTGTGGAGTGACCGTAGTGAGAGAAAGATGGACACTGTCTCCAGCTGCTGCTTCCTGATGCCCAGACAGAGCTGGGGTCCAGCAGGACAGGGCTAAGGAACAAGAGGAACAACCTGCCATGTCGGGGCTACTCTGGGAATCTGAGTATTTCCTGAGCCCCTGTTTCGTGCTCAGCTTCATTCTGGGTTTTCAGCCTCCATATCTGTGCTTCCTTCCCTCCACTTAGGGCCAGCTCAGCTCAGCTTTCCTCTCCCATCTGCCCTCCACCCTGTTCTTGTCACATCCACAGCATCCCTGGAAATGTCTGATCCCCCAAAACCCAGCATGTCTGTAGACAGCTGTCACACTCCTGAGGAAGCTGCCTTTTTACCCTTTTCTTTCCAGCCCCTGGTCTCTGAACGAAGCCACCACACAGGTCATTTCTGAAGTGACAGCAGGACTGATAAGGATACATACAGCTGCTATGCTTGCTTGCTGGCTACTGGGCACTGTGCCAGGTGCTTTCTGTGTATCTAATCTGCTCGAGACTGCTCCGTGAGAAGGTGCCGTTGTTGTTTTCATATTTATATCGAGGTCCAGTCCTGACATAAATTGTCTCTTGGACCAGTGTAGAGTCGTGGGAATAACTGAGACACAGTTCACACAGCAATATCGGGGGGAGACTTAGGGTTCATTCAAATCCTGAAGATCACCTGGCACTTATTATCCAAACAGCTTTTATATCAAAAGGTAAACTGAGGGGGAAGTTCATTGGCATTCTGTTTCCAGGGTAACAGGACTTAGGTCACATCAGCAAGTATGGCTGCTTTGTCACATAGATTGAATTAACACCTCTTCCCCAGGAGATCCCCCAAAATTACTAAGAAGGAGCAGAGCGACATTAGCATATCCTGACCTTTGTTTAGGATGGCGTCAGTTTGTCTGGAAAGGCTAGGTGACCCCCTTCTGTGTGGCACCCCCTTCTGTGTGGCAGGTGCAGACTGTGGCCTGAAAGTCTGGCCGCCGTACAATGTATAAATACGGGGCTGTATAATACGGCCCTACATATTTATAGTAGGAGAAATTGAGGTATAGAGGATTTAATTGACTTGTGTTAGGTCAGACATGCTGGCAGGAGACCCCCCCTCACCCTTTGACCTCCCACACTGATGCTGCGGACCTGAGACCATCTGCACTTACTGTTCTGACCCCTCTGCCACCAGGACTCAGTAGAATAAGGATAATGGTCACGTGTTTCAAAGCCTCAGTCAGGGAACAGCAGCGGAAGCTGCATTGTGGTGTGGAGGGAAGGTGGAGAATTCCAAGTGACAGAGTCAGGTCGGGTTTGGGCTGGAACCTGATATGCCACAGTCCCATATGGCAGAACCTTGATCCCAGGAGTCCAGATGACCAAAATCCATTTTATTTATATTCAGACGTGTCTTAGGATTTTAATGCTCAGAGGAGACACCTTGACCACAGCAACTCTTATAAGGGAAAACTTTTAACTGGGGGCCGGCAAGGTTTAGTGCAGAGATTTCTCTGTGTACCAGCCCTAGCTGTCCTAGAACTCGCTCTGTAGACCAGGCTGGCCTCGAACTCACAGAGATCTGCCTGCCTCTGCCTCCCGAGTGCTGGGTCTAAGGGCGTGCACCACCACCCCCTTCTTAAAAATACTTTTAAAAATTATTTATTCTTACTTTATGCATGTACTTGTGTCTGTATGTGCACCGCGTGCATGCCTGGTCTCCGCAGAGGTCAGAAGAGGGCATTTGGTTTTTTCTGGAACTGAGGTTATGGATGGGTGTGAGCCACCATGTGGGTCCTAGGAATTGGACAAGGGTTCTCTGTGAGAGCAGTAAGTGCTCTTAACTGCTGAGTCATCTCTCCAGGCCCTGATTTTTTTCACTCTCGATTATGAGTTTTGAAAGCTTGTGTGTGAACTCCCTGAGTGGCCAGGACCTTCCCTATTGAACTGGCAAAGGACTTTGCTCTGGTAAGATACTTTCCTGCTTCCCTTGCCAAAGTCCAGTGTGCCCTCCATTCATTCAGTATTGGCTGAGTTCCTGCTCTGTGCTGTAGGGGAGGGTGGTGGGCTCTCAAAGCAGCAAGCAAAACAGACATAAATAATTGAGTCAGTGATAACATTTAGAATTCCAGGAGGGAAGGTAGCATCGGATGAAGGGCAGGAAGCAGTCTCTGATGTCTTCATTTGAAGTGAGCCTCCAGAGCTGGTCCTCTAAAGGGGTGATGTTGGAATGAGGCTAACAAGACACATTGCCTGCTTAAAAGCCACTGCCCCCCCCACCCCCTTTAGAGCTCTGCTTGCTCACTGGTTGTCATAGTTAGGGTTTCTATTGCTGCAAAGAGAGACCATGGCCAAGACAACTCTTATAAAGGAAAACATTTAATTGGGACTGGCTTACAGTTTCAAAGGGTTAGTCCATTATTGTCACTGTGGGAAGTGTGGTGGCATGCAGGCAGACATGGTGCTGAGGAGGACTGAGAGTTCTATATCTTAATTCTCAGGCAGTAGGGAGAGAATGCCACACTGGGCACGGCTTGAGCTTCTGAGACCTCACAGTGACATACCTAGGGACCCCGTAGTGACAGACCACCTCCAACATAGCCACACCTACTCCAACAAGGACACCACCTAGTAGTGCCACTCCCTGTGGCCAGCATTCGAACCCACGAGTCTATAGGGACTATTCTTATTCAAACCACCACATTCCACTCCCTTTGGCTTCTCGCTCTTAGCCTGAGGCCATCTGGTCCTTCCTTTCGTCAGCCCCTGAGGCTAGCATCGGTGGCCCAAGGCCCTTTGTGCTCAACCCCTGCCCTGGGCTGTGCTGTGAGTTCTGAGTGTTGCTCCTGTCTTCCAGCTGCCGTTGGGTTTCTTGCCGTGTCCAGTGCCATCACCATGTCTGCCCCTTTCTTCCTGGGGAAGATCATTGATGTTATTTACACCGACCCGGGCGGGGACTTTGGCGAAAGCCTGACTCGCCTCTGTGCCGGACTCACTGGTGTGTTCCTCTGTGGTGCTGCTGCGAACGCCGTCCGTGTCTACCTCATGCAGTCTTCAGGTCAGTATCCATCTCAAAGATGACAGAGGGCCTGGGGTAGTAGCAGGGCTTCGAGTGTCACTGCTCCAGGCCCCAGTCTCTTCCTGATACTGCATTCCCTGGGGACAGATCCCACATCCCACCAAGATGGCGTTAGGATCGTTCAGGACATTCTCTACTTTTGTGTGGTTGAGCAGGTAGTAAAAGCAAGACCTGTCTACTCATGCTGTGTAGCTACTGGGATGGGAACTTGAAGGGCATTTCTTTAGAAAAAGGCCCATTTAGCAGGCAGGGAACCGCCCCAATGCTGGCAGCCTAGGTCTGCATCCCATGTCTACATGGCTAGTAAGATGGTCTCTAGGTGACTGACCCCTTCCTGCCATTGCAAACTGAAAGTTATAAGGGCAGCCAGTCATGAACAGATTGGCATTGTGGGTATATGATGCTCCTCACATGTCAAGGAGCCTTTTTTCAAAAAATTAAAATGCATTTTTATTGTTGTTACGGTATGTTTACATACATGTGCAGGCATGCATACATGCATTCATGTATGGTGAAGTCAGAGGAGAACGTTCTAGAGTCAGTTCTCTCAGTTTGAGGGTTCTATCTGATGACTCAGGTCGTCAAGTTTACATGGCAAGCGCCTTTATCTGGAATTGCCCTGCTAGCCCATTTGCCTTTATCATGATCTCCTCCCCTTGTACCCACAGTCTAAGCTAGTAACAGGAAGTCAGCGTGCCGGCCTCTATGAGTCCCTCCCACGCCAGGATCCACTGAGTTGTGATGTGGACAGCCTACAAACTGGCTTTAACAACAGGCTGTCTAAACAGCTTGCTGGTGTCTGTCCCGTGAGGGGCAGGTGACTGCATTCATTGTCAGCTGCTGTGTTTGCTTTGCAGGTCAGAGCATTGTGAATAGGCTGCGCACCTCGCTGTTCTCCTCTGTCCTAAGGCAAGAGGTTGCTTTCTTTGATAAGACCCGCACAGGAGAACTGATTAACCGCCTGTCCTCAGATACTGCACTCCTGGGGCGCTCAGTGACTGAAAACCTCTCTGATGGACTGAGGGCTGGGGCCCAGGCCTCGGTTGGTGTTGGCATGATGGTACGTTTAGCCATTTCCTCTTGGTGCTCTCTGTCGGGGCTCTCGGGGCCAGGGCTTTTGAGCATGAGGGGCTTGAGATGTTCTTGTCATTTTGTAAGCATATAAAGCCAACAACATTGCCCCAGACTGTAGGGACATGGGGATTATCTCTCCTGGCCTGGCCTGTATCTTCTCTTGAGTAAGTATTAATCTGAAGTATGCCTATTCCTGAAGATGTGTAAGACAAGGGTGTGAAGACAGCCAAGAATGTCAGGCCAAAGAACCCCTTTGGGAACCAAGTGTCGGGTGTGGACCTCATTTTCTGTGTCCCTGCAAGAAATCTGTATTCTGCAGCTGTCTTGCTCATCTCTGGTGGCTCACCCATCTCAGCTCACTCTCCAGGTAGTGTTTGTGTTCCGACCAGCCCTGCTGGCCTGAGTAACTTCTGAGTATGACCTTAATGCCCATGGGACAAGAATAAAAGACAAGGATTGTAATTCACTTGACAGAGTGCTTCCCCAGCATGCACTGAGCCCTGGGTTCAGTCCCCAGTACTGTATAATGCTAGCGTGGTGGTATATTCCTGTAATACCAGAACTCAGGAGAATCAGGAATTTAAGGTCATTCTTGGCTACACAAATTAGTTTGAAGTTAACCTTGGTGATATGAGAGTATGTTAAAAAGCAAACAACAAAAACCAAGCTAAAGCAAGGGACAGGATATAAAAAATATATTGCCAATTACTTATCAGAACTTTGATTTGAGAGTAAGAGATAGATGAGCAATTAGCCAATCTGTCTTTTACCTGCAGTCTTCAGTGTCACACTGCAACTTTGGGAGCCCGTGTGCCATTGATTATTATTTTCTGTGCAAGTGAGATTTGGCACATTTTAATAATGCATTGCAGAGTCACCAGGACCATTTAAAACAGTCACCACATTGCAGAGTTGAGGGAGTCTAATCTGCTAATTCGGAAGGTTCTTGTAGAGGCAAATGGACCTCTGTGAGTTCAAGGCCAGCCTGGTCTGCAAAGCAAGTTCCGAGGCATCTAGGGCTGTTTGTTGCACAGAGAAAACCTGTCTCTGAAAAGCACAACAAAAATCCAAGCATTTAAGCCGGGCGGTGGTGGCTCACACCTTTAATCCTAACACTTGGAAGCAGAGGCAGATGGATCTCTGTGAGTTTGAGGCCAGCCTGGTCTATAGAGTGAGTTTCAGGACAACCAGGACTACACAAAGAAACCCTGTCTCAAAAAACAACCAAAACAACAATGAAAAACAAAACCAAAAGGTTCTTGTTCTTTGAGCCCCTGTTGTGGTTAAACTGACCAAACCAAAAGGTTCTTGTTCTTTGAGCCCCTGTTGTGGTTAAACTGACCGAACCCAGCCTACTGGTTCTAGGCTGCTACACCCTGAAAATAGTCTCCCACTCTAACCTGCGGCGGTTGTATTCAGATCCCTGTTCCAGCTGTGTATGACACGGAGTGTTTTGGTGACTTCTCTGATTTCTTGATCTAGATGGGAAAAATTCTGAACACTCAGGGCCCTAGGGTGATTATGGCCAAGTTTAGAACTCATGATGTCGTTTGACCAGCGCAGAGCAGAATAGGCCTCTCTGCTGAGCCCTCATTCCTTCGCTTCCCTCTCTCTGCTGCTGAAGATGTGTCTGGCATATTAGAGCATATGAGAATTGGCCCGAGGACACGCCATTTCTATCTTCATCAGTTGCAGCGACACTTCTCCTTGTTGTACGCCCACCTGGAGCTTTTGTGGTCGTTTGATTTTGAGGCAGGGTCTCACTCTATAGACCTGGTTGGCCTGGAACTCACTGTGTAGACAAGGCTAGCTTCTACCTCATAGAGATCACTTGCCTCTGCCTCCTCCCGAGTGCTGGGATTTAAGGCCTGTGTCATCACATTCAGCTTTGACGTCGGGTTCTATAAGGACTAAAGATGCCAGGAAAATCCAACCCAAACAGGAGGCATGGCCCGGAGACAGTGTCTTCCTGCCTGTGCACTATAGGTCCGAGGAGGAGACCTTGTCACAAGGAACACATGCTCTTGACTTTTGTTCTTGACAGTTTTTTGTGTCACCCAGTCTGGCCACCTTTGTTCTGAGCGTGGTACCTCCGATCTCTATCCTCGCTGTGATTTATGGGCGATATCTACGGAAACTGTCCAAAGCCACACAGGACTCTTTGGCACAAGCCACACAGGTACTGACCTCCCATGTGTGTGTTGTCTAGGTGTGGGGCTCAGAGCAACAGGCAGAATGTGTGATGTGCAAGGTGTGCTCCTTCCCAGCACCAGCCCCAGGGAAAGAGACAAGCAGCAAATGCCTTCCCTTTCCCCCAGTAGACCTCAGTACAGATGTGAAATGCTCTGCACGTGGCTCCACTCCTGGCTTGCTGTTTACCCCACAGTATGTCCAATCTGCTGTACAGCCCAGGCTGGCCTGGAACTCACTGCATAGCCAAGGCTGGCCTCAGATGCATGGCAATCCTCCTGCCTCTGTCTCCCAAGTGCTAGGATTACAGTTGTGAACCTCCAACCTTGCAGTTTTCTCTCACTGCTCCTGGTAGGACAAAAGGCTGTTATGTCAGCTGTGGTGAGACACACCTGTAAACTCAGCGGGAGGACCATGGGTTTGAGACTAGCCTAGGCTCCCTCTTTAGACCTTTCCTTAAAAGATAAAAATAAAGACAGAAACTAATGTACTTTGGGATAAATGTCTAGCTGGCACCATGTCCTTTATTAATTCAGTAAAACGGACTGTGTAGCACTGTCTTTTCTCAAAAAAAGAGATTTATTTTATATATCTATAATCTATATCTATATGGTATAGGTAAACATAAATTCAGTTACTCCCAGAAGCCAGAAGAGGGCATTATACCCCTGGGACTGGAGTTACATACCATTGTATGGTGCCTGATGTGGGTGTTAGGAATCCTCCGCAGTAACATTA
>JAQHUG010000634.1:107498-121311 GCA_028555095.1 Dicrostonyx torquatus
GTTTATCAGCAGCATGTTTGGTGCCCACTCACACATTTTCCTTCGTCAGCAGAGTTGTTTCACAGTTGAATAGACACTTGGGGAAGTCATGGCCAAGCCTTTGCCAAGTCTGCCTCTTCCCACAGCTGTGAGGCTTTGGCAGGACGGTCACTGATTCTGGCCCTGCTTCTTCCTTTGTGCATGGTTGAGAAGAGTGAAGGATCCAGTTTGCCTAGCGTGTCTTAGTTTTGAAGAAAGTATTTTATTTTATTTTTAGCGTTTACTGTCTCTGCTGTCAAGTTCTCAGGTCCTGACCTGCCCTCCCACTCTGGTGCAAGGTGGTTGCTCATCACTGAAGTATATAGTATTAGGTTCTAAGCTTGTCAGTCTGACTGCCTTGCTAATGATCTGCTGCACTCCCTGTCCTGCCCAGGTGGGGGCGCCACTAAACAGTGAATGATATTCTGTTGCGTGGTTCAGTCTTCCTAGAAAGATTTGGGTTACTTCGTCTTACACATATTTCTCTTCAGTGACAGTCTGTTAAGTGTACATGATAATGTGGCCAGCAACTAGAGTCTTTATTTTGATTTCTTGTGGCTACCAAAACAAATTACCACAAGCTCTATGGCTTATGGGACTCCTATCCAGCATTACCGAGCCAGGAGGGCCGTGCAGCCCCTGGAGGTTCTAGGGGACTTTTGTGCCTCTCCTAGCTCTTCGTCCTAACAGCCATGGCCACTGCTGGGCTGGCTGGTGCTCCTTTCCTGTTTACGTCTGTGCGGTCCTTACACCGCAGTCTGCAGGGCTGTGGGCCTCCTGTCCGTTCCTTCTGAGTGTAGGCTCCATTTACCTTCCTCTTGGCCTCATTAGTACCTGGTTATTTTCTCATGTCGGCCCAGTTTAGCAGAGTCCTCTTTTTAGGGGCTCACTGTCCTTCAGGCTCTTGTTCTGGTTTTTCCTAGACTCCTTTTCCTAGAAGACCTCTTTCCATGTCTGCTGTAGCTTCCTTGCTGACCACAGGGCATGCTCAGTGGGTGACCACTCCCACTCCATTCTCCTTACCCCACCCCCGTGGCTTCTTCCCCCAGAGAGCTCTCCGTGCCCTGTGGTGGGTTGGCTGCCCTTCCCTGTGCTTGGTGGTCTGTTAGTTACTTTTCTCTTTGCCGTGGCCAGATAGCTGACAAAAAACAGTTTAGGAAAGGACGGGCTTTTGTTGTAGCTTAGCGTTTGGGGGGAATCATTGTATCATTGGAGGGACACGTGGCAGCAGGAGCAGTCAGGAAGCGTCCACAGTCCGATTTCACCTTTTCATTCAGTCTGGCAGTTGGATGAGCCTTTACCTCAAACTAGGAAAATGCAGAGATTTGTCGTAAAGGTGATTCTAGACCTGTCAAGTTAACAGTAGAAACCATCGCAGCTGCTGTCTGAGCACTGGCCGGCGCATGTGCCAGTCAGTGGTCTGACTTGTGGCACCGTGGCCTGAAGCCTAGGGCTGGTTTCAGTCTTAGTCGTCGAGTGCCTCACCCATTCGAACGCTCAGTGTGTTAATGAATTCATAGCCGCACAGAAACTACTCTATGCAATGAGGTAAATCTTGTGACCAGTCCTTTGGGCTAACGCTTATACATGGATTTTAACCTCACAGTTAACTTTTCTGTGGCGAGTTTGGGGCTGTTTGCCTCTGCTGTATCTTCGCATTCCCGTTTTCCTGCAGGAAAGACTTGGGCCGTGCTCAGATGATGGCTGAGGAGTTCTTTTCCTCTCACACTGACTTGAATTCGGACGCTGAGTTAGACAAGGCTGTGACTCAGATCAGCATGGATCTGGTGGATGACTACCCCGCCTCAGACCCGCGGTGGGCGGAGTCAGTCCCCCAAGGTCAGTCACCTGATGCGTTATGGTGGGAGAGGGGTGTTTGTTCTGTGTTCCTGGATCACATAATCTATATTTTCTCAAGCAATTGCAGGTAACCTTCCCATGGCACATTTGAGAAGGCTAGGACAGATGTCCCTATTTGTCAGTTAGAGGAGCATCTGAGAGGACATGGGAACATTGAAACAAGTCCTCGTGATTCTCGCCATTTCATTTGTGACAGATCTGGGTGTGTGTATTAGTCAGGAAGAGAACTGGTAGGACATATGTATTTAAGGGGAATTTATGAGAATGGCTTACAGGCAATGGTCTGGCTAGCCCAACAATGACGGTCTACTGACAGAAAGTCCAAGAAATCAGTACTTGTTCAGTCCACAAGATTGGGTGACTCAGCTGGTCTTCAGCGTGCCTCAACCCCAAGTAAGCGGGCTCTAGCGCAGTGAAGGAGCGCTCTGAAAAGCATCTTCTCCCTTGTCCTTACGTAGGCTGCCGTGGGAGGATGTGGCCCAGATCTAGGGTGGGTTTTCTGACTTCAAATGATCCAGATTTAGAGTGGATCATCCTCCCTGTCTCAAATGACCCAGTTAAATAAAAGTCCCTCACAGTAGGTGTGGGTTTTTACTTAATTCCACATGAAGTCGAGAATCGCCATCATAGCTTGTCACGTTCTAGTAGCTACTGTCCTGACATCGCTTTGTGCTCATTCCTCGCTGCTGTGTTCTGACAGAGGCCCCTGGACTGAGCAACACGTCACTGATAATTCTGCACCAGCTGGAGGACAAGATGAAAGCCCACTGTCTCTTGGTGGACTTCCTTCACCAAGTAAGCGTCAGCATAGGCTAAGGGGTGAGCCTGGCATTGTAGCCCAGTGAGCTGCCCTGCCCTCTGGGGTTTCCCTGGAGGGGCCTGGAGTGCACTGGTGCAGAAGTATGCAGTTCCAGGGCCATGGCACACGTGTGGATGTCAAAGGACAAATTTCGGGAGTTCTTTCTTTCTGGGGATCAAGCTCAGGTGTCAGTTTTGGTGGCTAGTGCTGTTACCACTGAGCTGAAAACAGCAATTTGTACAATCTTGTATAAAGCATAGACTTTGTACATTGGTTCTGTAATGTTAGGGGGACCCTGACATCGACCAAGTGGATGGGCTCTAGAAACTGTCGTCCTAAGATGTGTGGAGGGCAAAGTCACACTGAAAGTCTGTGTGCTGAAAGCTAGTGACACGTGTGGCACACTGCTTGTTAAAACCAGACTACCAGGGTGTGACACACAGCAAGTTGGGGGCCTCGATGAAGTCTCAGCTACCAGCAGCTCTCGCTTTATGTGCAGACCTGATCCTGTGGTGTCTTCTGTGTTTGCATTTTCTTCTCTGGGGGTTTTGGTTTTTTGAGACAGAGTTTCTTTGTATAGCCTGTCCTAAAACTTACTCTGTAGACCAGGCTGGCCTCAAACTCAGAGTTTTCCTTTTTAATACAAGGTCTCACTGTATGAATCTGTGTAGACGAGGCTGACCTCAGAGATCCAGAGGATGAGCCGTGCCCAGCTCATTGCCATGGCTTTGTCTCTGGGCAGGCAGTGTTTGCCTCCATAACTGGGACACACACAGCCAAGTGCGCTAAGAAGTACCTCTGTCTTTGAAGCCACTCTCTCATTCTGAATGGAGCGGGAAGTGATGCTGACACTGTAGCCATGGTCCCAGGATGGTGCCTAGGATGGTCTTAGTGCACAGCTACAGCCGCACTCAAAGTGCTCCCTGGAACACTCTCTGAGGACTACTCTCACAGAGGAACTGTGCTTTTGAATTACCTGTGAGCGAAACAGGAAAATGAATTCAAATCATGGAACTGTAACTTTTACTGTGAGAATAAGCTGGGCCCAGCAGTGGTGGTGCACACGCCTTTAATCCCAGCATTTGGGAGGCAGAAGTAGGTGAATTCAAGGCCAGCCCGGTCTACAGAGCTAGTTCCAGGACAGCCAAGGCTACCCAAAGAAAACCCTGTCTTGAATAACAAAACAAGCAAAAGATCAAGTTTCCATTTCCCAAAGATCTGTATTCCGGGGTAGGTCACTGGTACAAATCAGAAAGGCCATTTGATCGTTACGATATCTAAAGTGAAAACTATGGCAGCCGTGGATAGGAACCGTGAGGTGACTCTGACAGGAACCTTTGCGTCTCCCTGCATGGATACTGCATGAGTATACCTTGTACACACTGGGAACCATGGCAGCCAGAGTGGCCTATGGCAGGGAAGCTCCAGGAAGAATGTGAGCACATTTTCTGTCAGTGCTTTCTGAGAACAGGTGCTTATATTTTTCTCTTTCTCCCCCCCCCCCACTTTTTATTTTATTTTATTTTTTTTGGTGAGGTGGGCTTGTTTAGACGTCTTGGCTCTTATCCAATCAGAGGGACACCCATGACGACCCGCCTGCTCCTCTGTGAACACGCAGAAAAGCTGTCAGCTGCGATCACTCTCAAAAACCACCACTCTCGGCTGCCTGAGCTGGTGAACGCAGCGATCCTGCTCGCCCTGCACAAGAGGGAGTGTGTGGTCCCGTCCAGCCTGACTCCTGCCGACGTCTTCTTCCGAGAGGTCAGACACACCCTCGTTCTTGTCTTCCT
Source organism: Dicrostonyx torquatus (assembly GCA_028555095.1). Classification (NCBI taxonomy): domain Eukaryota; kingdom Metazoa; phylum Chordata; class Mammalia; order Rodentia; family Cricetidae; genus Dicrostonyx; species Dicrostonyx torquatus. The sequence goes on from JAQHUG010000634.1 coordinate 111,966, forward strand.
GGGTCTTCTTTGCACTGTCCCACGGGTGGACACCCCTGACAGGCCAGAGTGTTAAGGACCTCATTGAAGTGTGGACTTGGGCTCCCTGCTTTATGAGCACTGCTACTCCATGTCTCTTGTTTACTGTTTGCCCTGTAAGGGAACTAGTATTTTAAGAGATGGTTGCTCAGATCAGCCATGGAGGGAGAATTTTGCTTTTGTAGCCCTTGTAGAAAGTAAAAGACAATGGGCCTGGTTCTGGAGGTGCAGCCCCCACTTTACCGTTAACTCACTTAGGGAAGAGGCCTGGGACCATTCAAGGCTTCATAAAAATAGTACTAACTACTCAGAGACAGGCTGTGTTGCACAGCATAGGAGCTGAGTTTCCTACCACTGAAGACTGAGGTTAAGAGCGTGCAGCCTTTTGTTTGCTTTTGATGTCTGCTGGAAACTTGTTTCAGAGCCCCACCCTACAGACCCACCAACTCTAAAAGTGCTGTGTATAAAACGGCACAAGATAGAAGCTACACACATCTTCCAGTGTACTGTAAATCACCTCGAGGTTCCTTTTATTATCTAAGTGACAGGAACTGTTTGTAAAAAGTCAGACTCTCCTGGTTTTCTGTTGACTTTCATTGGTATTGAGTCTATTAACATCTGTTGAGTGATGGGGAGGGTTTACCTTACCAGGTGGGATCCATGTCTCTAAGACTCTGTTACTCTGTCTGCCCTCAGGTGTCCCAGGTGGACACTATCTGCGAGTGCCTGCTGGAGCATGAGGAACAAGTCCTGCGTGATGTCGCATTGGACTCTCAGGAGTGGGCAGAGGTGGCGATCCACGTCAATACAGTCCTCAAGGTACCACACCGTAACAGTGGTGTCAGCAAACCACGGTCCAACGTAGGGAGGACAAGCAAGTGGTTTTCCTCTGCCTGCTCTGTGTTGCTTGACCTAGTGAGGTGACAGCTGTTTGTCAGGTTCAGAAAACTAGAAGAGCCTGGATTTTTATGAATTAACAGGATTTTTGAGTATTTCCTTTGTGCATACTAATAAGCTTATAAGTTCCTATAGTCTTGACTTTCTGTTGCGTAAAGTTTTTCTTTGAAGAAACTTTTTCTATCATTGCAGAGGTATTGGTGCTTGTTAACGGAGCTGTCAAAATCCATCCATTTCTCTCGCCTTGAACTACTGTTCCAGCCCCAGCCTTCCAGTTACCAGGGACAAACACATACTACTACATCTGCTTTCTGTTTTTTAATTATTCAAAATTTGTTTCTTAATTATTGCCTAAGGGGTTTCATTCAAGTTTTACCTATTAGACTCTATAGTGCTCTTTTTTTTTTTTTTTTTTTAACTTTCTGCTTTGGTTATAGTTTCTCAAAATGAAGTTAAATTTGTGGAATAAAACCAGACTTTGAAGGCACAATACACAAGCGCCTGAGTGCTTTTCTTACTTGTAGGCTGGTACCGTAGGTCTTCCTTAGACACAGCCTCCCACAGAAGGAAATGGACTGAATTACGGCCTTAACCTGTTGCTTCCCACGCCTGACGGTGCATTTCATCCTCCCAGGACATGCTGCAGGCCGCCACTCACTATCGCCTCAAGAGAAGTTCCATGTACAGTCAGGAAGAGCCGCTGGGGGAGGAACCGGAGTATGTGCCGTGGACAGGTACCGTGCTAGAGTGGCGACAGCCGTTCAGAACACGCTCCCGTCAGGCCAGCCTGGGAGGTGCTGTGCTAGTCCCTGGGGCAGGCTTGTGAGTGAGGCGAAGGGATGGTCACGTGACACCTCTAGACTCACGGGGTCCCTTGGTGTATTCATTGATCCCACCCTGTTATTTCTTTATCTGAGTGGCGTTTATGATGCATCTGTTAGATTTTAGTACCAAGTCCTTCTAGAAACAGGTGCCAGCTTTGCAGGAATGGGCTCCATTTATGTTCAAGTCAGGAAGTGGACTAGCATTAAAGGAACTGAGTAGGCAGAAGGATCCCGTGGACCTGTGGTAACGGAAATCTCCACTGAGAAAAAAGATGGGGTTCAACCAGGGCATGAGCAGGTATCACCCGCACACTGCGGTGTCTTCCTAGAGTGCTGAGGTAACCTAGTTCTTAGGCAGTTGGTCTTTCCCTTACTGTCATGGAACCCTTTCTTAGGAAGTTAGTTTGCCCACCTTACAGCTACAGGCGGTCCATCCGGCATCCGCACTGTCATCGTGCGCCAGCATGGGGTCATCCTGCAGACGGTGTACCCTCAAGCTGACAGCAACCTGCGCAGCCTCGTGATGGAGCAGCTGGTGGCACTGATTGACTGCTTCCTGGACAGTTACGTTTCCCAGCTGAAGTCGCTAGAGAAATCCACGGACCAGGAAAGATACAGCAATCTGGAAGTAGAGTATCTGCAGAAAAGATCGGAGCTCCTCTCTCCCCTTCGTGAGTGTCTGCAGTTAGAAATGGCTGTGGGCTGCAAGACAGATGGAGGCTGGAGAACTCGCACAATGCAGTCCGTGCCGAGTTAATCTTCCTGGGAACAAAGACAGGCACACCTGGATGGCTTTCTGTATTCATGCCACCTAGCTTTTTAAAATTACTGATTCTGGTATGGATACCATACATAGGAGGCTCAGTTGATTGGGGCAAAAAATCAGTAAATTAAGCTGCGGCAATGCCCTTAGTCATTGAGTTCAGCATGCTGGGCTTGGTGGCATTTTCTGAGTCAAAAAAAAAACAAAAAAAAAACAAACTCAGCCCCTTGGGCCGTCACCTGAATAACTAGTTTTAGAGCAGAGCCTGGTAGTGGCTGGTGAAGGGCACAGGTGGCACAGGTGGCTGATGAGCAGAAAGCAATTTTCTCTCATAGCCAAATTCGGGAAGGTTTGTTCTAGTGGGTAACGCAAGGCTCACTGGGAGGTAGTGATGGATCCAGGGCTGCATTTACCTCTTTGGAAAGTTCGGCTGGATCAGTAATGGACATTGTTCATGTTTATCCCTTGTTCTTCCTCCTGAAGTCACACTAGGCCAGTACCCATGGGCAGCTTCTCTGGCAGAGAAGTACTGTGACTTTGATATCCTGGTACAGATGTGTGAACAGACGGACAACCAGGCCCGACTCCAGCGCTACATGACCCAGTTCGCCGACCAGGTAACCACACTGGTGTGTGTTGGGGGTCTAACGCTCTCCCTTTGCAGCATGCCACTGTGGCTCTGGGGTGAAGATGATTTAGATGGGAAGTGGGCAGGTCGGCATGTTACATTGTCTTTGAGCACACACTTCCTCACGTCAACAGACGATATTCATCAGTTTTCTATCTCTGTGGTCAAACACCGTTACCAGGGCAGCTTAGAGAAGAGTTTGTCTTGAGTTTAAGGTTCTAGAGGGTTCTAGTCTGTGATGGTAGAACAGATGCATGGCCACAGCAAGCGGAGGGCTCACATCTGGACCCACAAGCCGAGAGAATAGAAATGTTATGTGTCTTTAAATTCTCAAAGCCCACCCCCAGTGACATATTTCCTTCAGCAAGGCCATACCTCCTAGACCTATCCAAACACTGCACTGACTGGAGATCACCCGTCCAAATGCCCAAAACTGGAGGGGACAATCCCATCCAAACTGCCACAGACACTGAGAGGTTTCCTGGCCTTTGAGAACTGTTAAACTGTCACTTGGGGGTTTGGTTTTGTTTTTAAGACGCACTCTCACTCTGTGGGCCAGGCTGACCTGGAACTCGAGTCCAGCTTAGCCTCGCAAGTACTAAAGTTGCAGGCACCAGCTACCAGGCCTGGCTAACTTTCAGTTCTATTCTCTCCTTAAAGTGTAAGACCTGGTAGGAGCAGGGACACGAGTGCTTGAGCCTTGAACTCGTGCTCACAAGCAAGGGAGGACATGCCTGTGGAGAGCCCAGAATGCTCATGCAGGTTCCTGCTGTCAGCAGTTTGATGAAGCTTCCTGCTTCTAGACAAATATCTGTTTCACTGCTGTCAGGGTGATTTAGATTGTTCCTTGTTTAGCCAGTTTATCCCGTGAGTTAACCTTGTAAAAGCCTTGTCCCTCTACTGTGAAGGAATTTTGTATAAAATTCAGACACCGCTACAGATCCCTCACAGTACAGCTGCAGCACCCAGAGGGAACCTGTCTGAGCGCACGGTCTCCAGCACGCCGTGTGGCTGAGCAGTCTGCAGCTGTATTTGTGCTGATGTCATTACCGAGTCTGTGTGACAGGGCCTGCGTATCAGATGGCACACTATGTGTTGTATAGTAGTGCCTGGTGCTTTTGATTGGCATGACTTTTAAAAAAATTATTCTTATGGATTCTTGTCTGTTGACATTTTCTGTAGTTTTGCACTTTTTTCCTTTTTTCTTTTCACTTTTTTCTTTTTTCCCTCTCTTTTTTCTCTCCTTCTAGTTTTGTACTTTTTTCTTTTTTGATTTTTTTGAGACAGGGTTTCTCTGTATAGCCTCAGCTGTCCTGGAACTTACTTTGTGGACCAGGCTGGCCTCAAACTCGTAGAGATCTATCTGCCTGCTTTTGTCTCCAAAGTGTGGGGTTAAAGGCGTGTGCCATCACAACCTGGCTTTTTTCCCTTTTTCTTTAATATGCTTACTAATTACTTTGGAGTCCTATTGTGCTATCAGTCCTGCTAAGACATCACAGTTTGCTCATTCTCCGATTGGCTTCAACTGCCTGCTTTTTATATTGTGAATGAGGCTTTTCTGCTTCTTACATCATGTAATATTGTAGTTGAATTTTAGATGTGTTTGAAAGTATGCGACTAGCTGGGCGGTGGTGGCGTGCGCCTTTAATCCCAGCACCCAGGAGGCAGAGGCAGGCGAATCTCTGTGAGTTCGAGGCCAGCCTGGTCTACAAGAGCTAGTTCCAGGACAGGCTCCAAAGCTACAGAGAAACCGTGTCTCGAAAAACCAAAAAAAGAAAGTATGAGACTAGAAAGAGATGCACTTTTTTGTCCTGGGCAAGTCTCCTCGATACTGTCGCGTTCCTAAGCTAGACTGTTCATTGCTGCTTCCCAGTGATTCTCCCAGCACTCCGCGCGTGCCTTATGAGGACGACCATACCAGATGACATTTGGGCTTATCTGGACTGCACTTCCAGCACACTAGCTCCTGTGGTTATGTATAGAACTCCACCTTAAGATGTTGCCTCCTGGTGCTATAGATAGAACTTCTTGTGACGACTGAGATATTTGTGTTGTCCCTAAAGGGAACCACTAGCTATAAGTGGCTGTCGATGGCTTGAGGTGTGCCCAGTGCGCCTGAGGAAAACAGGTTTGCTTTTGTTTTCCAAGATCGGGTCTCTCCTGATTGACCTAGAACTACTGTTGTCAATTAAACCTTGAACTCACAGAGATCTACCTGCCCTTCCCTCTGACGTTCTGGGAGTCAAACCGCTATGCCCAGCTGAAAACAGATTTTAATGTAACTAAGTTCCAATAGTGACATTCGGCAGTCTGCTCCCATGAGGGCCAGTGGGTGCCAGTCTCCCTTTATTAATGCTGATGCCAGTGGGTTTCTTCTCTTCTCTCTCTCTCTTTCTGTTGTTTAATTAAAAGAACATAATTTTCTTTATGTTTATGAGTGTTTTGCATGTACGTGTGTGTGTGTGTGTGTGTGTGTGTGTGTGTGTGTGTGTGTAACTTCTGCATGCCTGGTGCCCGAGGAGGTCAGAAGAGGACACCAGATTCCTGAAACTGTAGTTATGAGTGGTTGTGAGCCATCATGTGGTTCTGAGAACCACATCCAGGTCCTCTGCAAGAACAACAAGTGCTCTTCATTGCTGAGTCAGCTCCCCAGGCCTCACATCAGCACTTCCTAGCAGGATCCCTGCTGAGCCGGCCCGAGGGTTGAGTTTAGGAAGAGCAGTGCATTGTCCCATGTGCAACAGACACTAACTGTATGGAACACATACTTTGTTTTGTTTTGCTTTTTAATCAAATGTATATGGATGTTTTTCCTACGTGTATGCCTCTGTACCACATGCATGCCTGGTGCTAGAGGAAGCCAAAAGAAGGTGTTGGGTCACCAAGAATTAAGACAGTTGTGAGCTACTGTGTGGGTGCTAGAAATTGGACTTGATTCCTCTGTAAGAGCAGCTGGTGATTTTAAATGCTGAGCCATCTCCCCAGCCCCAGCAGAGAGATTCTTAGAGTATAGGAATTACTTGCTAAAAGATTCTGTAAGGTGTCTTAGCACCAAGTCTGATGGCCTGAGTTAGATCCCTAGAACCTACCTGATAGAACAAACTCCTCAAGTTGTCCTCTGACCAACATGTGTGCACCATGGCACATTCACGTGTACATACAAGCACACGCACACACACACATACACAGATAAACAAATGTAAAAATTTGAAGATGTCTGTTTGGAAGTCTTTGAAAGGGACTTAGTATTTTATGTTTCTAAAGCTGTTCTACTAACTGTTGATACATTCTTACTCTATTCTTTGTAGAATTACTGTTGATACATTCTTACTCTATTCTTTGTAGAATTACTAACTGTTGATACATTCTTACTCTATTTGTAGAATTCTTTGTAGAATTACTAACTGTTGATACATTCTTACTCTATTCTTTGTAGAATTACTAACTGTTGATACATTCTTACTCTATTCCTTGTAGAATTTTTCAGACTTTCTCTTTCGCTGGTACCTGGAAAAAGGAAAGCGGGGCAAGTTATTGTCTCAGCCCATTTCTCAACATGGACAGTTGGCGAATTTTCTGCAAGCCCATGAGCACCTCAGCTGGTTACATGAAATTAATAGTCAAGAACTAGAAAAGGTAAGATGGTTGGTTAGAGCAGCTGGTTATGCAGTTTAAGTATTTTTAATTAATCTGAGTCTTAGTAATGAAAGTGTTGTTTATAGCCACGCAGCCTGGACCTTTTCTCACTGGAGACAGAGTCTCACTGTGTAGCTCTAGCTGACCTGGAGCTCACTGCGTAGACCAGGCTGGCCTCGACTCACAGAAATCTGGTTGTTTCTACCTTCTGAGTGCTGGGATTAAAAGATATGCCACACCTGACTTAAATTCTTTGCATTATTTCGTGTGCATGAGCACTGGTGGGGGTGGGGTGAGGTCAGAAGGTTAGTTCTTTCCAGCATAGGTTCTAGGGCTCACACTCGTGGCATGGTGCCAAGTTCGTCCAACTGATGAGCCATCTCAAGAGTATAGATATGCTAATTAGCCTTGCTCAACCTTCCCTATTGTGTTTATATGTTTAAACTTCATCTTACATCTATGAATATATATATATAGTTAAGATGTGACAACATACAGATGTTTTTATTAACACATACACTTCCTGTCCAAACTTCCTTTCTGATGCAGTGAAGCACTGTTGACCAAGGACAACTTGGGGAAGGAAGGCTCTATTTGGCTTACACTTCCCAACCACAGTGATCTTTGAAGGAAGTTGGGACAGAAGCAGAGACAGGAACCGTAGAGGAAACTGGCTTACTGCCTTGTCTTCAGGTTCCCATTCAGCTACCCTTTTATATAGCCCGGGCCCATCTGCCCAAGATAGCACTGGCCGCAGTGGATCCCCCTACATCAATTAGCAGTAGAGAAAATACCCCAGCAGACACGCCCACAGGACAGTTCCGGGATATATGTAGGTTTATGTCAAATTGACAAAAATCTCACCAGCTGCCAGGAGGTGGCAGCACACGCTTTTAATCCCAGCACTCTGGGAGGCAGAGGCAGGTGGATCTCTGTGAGTTGGAGGCCAGCCTTGGCTACAGAGCAAATTCCAGGACAGGCTCCAAAGCTACACAGAGAAACCCTGTCTTGAGGGGGGCGGGCATAATCTCAACAGCATTCCTCTTAGTCTCTCATATCATTGAAATGGTGTTGTCTTCTAATACTCAATTGTCGGTCACTGTTCTTGGTCTATTACAATTTTTAAAATTATAAACATTTTAGTAATTTTATATAAAAGTTATTTCTTATCAATGACTTCTAATAAAAATTCAAATCATGGTAATAGGAATTTGTCTCAGTGAAGTGCTTGCTCCCAAATGTACGGACCTGCGCAGGGTCCTGAGAGCCCATGTGCGGAGCCAGACCTGCAGCACACACATGTAATCTCATGTAAACTGGGAAGGCAGAGGTAGGCTGATCCCTGGAGCTCACGGGACAGCTAGCCTTATGTCTATGAGCTCCAAGTTCAGTGAGAGATCCTGCCCCATAAAAGAAATTGGAAAGCGACTGATAACGACACCAAGCATCTCCGGCCTGCATATACGCATATACGCATGTGCAAAACAGAAACACATCCGTAAAACTCAATTATGAGTACAAACAGTGCAAATTGAGGTGCTCGTGACAGGATGCTAAGTGAGTACACAGTTGGGGAGCACGTATTTTCTAAGTCTCCCTTTCCAGTGCTTGCCATGTCCGCTTGAGAGTTCGATGTGTATTGCTTAGTGCTTTGACACTGATCCCAGGGAGGTACGCTACTTACCAGTGTGTCTTCTTCCAGACCGCTTTGAGGAGAAATGGATTCGGTATTTGCTGAACTACTTCAAGAGCGACTTACAATTTTTTTCTTGTTCTGTTTATTGTAGGCTCATACGACACTGCTTGGTTTGGCGAATATGGAAACTCGTTACTTTGCAAAGAAAAAAACCCTTCTCGGCTTGAGTAAACTGGCTGCACTGGCTTCAGACCTTTCAGAGGACACGCTGCAGGAGAAGATCGAGGGTGAGCGGGCATAGAGTCAGTTGCACGTGACTGCCTTTAGTCTTCATTGCAGCAGGGATGCTGTGACTGTTTTACTCCGTGTCCATGCGTTGTCATTCAGACATGTACTTTGAATCATTAATACCTATATTACTCTGCTAAGTAGGGAGCAAGAGGGTTCCTGGGGCTTGCTGGCCAGCCAGTCTAGCCAAATAGTGAGCTCCAATTTTTTTTAAGAGACCCTGTCTAAATAAAATAAGGGACAGAGCAATTGAAGAAAACATCCAATGTCAACCTCTGGCTTTTACACACATAAAAAAGCTAAGCCATCGAGTTGAGGACTTAAAGATAATCCTGTGTTTTCAGTATCGGGACATAGACCTCTCAGTTAAGGTGAGCCCTGTGTCTCACACTTCTGAAGTTCTGTGACGCGGTCACGCATGTCATCATATGTCCTCCTTCGCCAGTGCGTGGCCGGCACCTGCACTCGCCACGAGGGAACAGGACATTGTACACTGTGTCAGCCTGCACTCCTCGGGGTTAGCAATGTGAAGACAGGCAAACCTTTGAAACGAGCTGAGCACATGGTGACACAGTAGTCTGAGCGCATGGTGACACAGTAGTCTGAGCGCATGGTGACACAGTAGTCTGAGCGCATGGTGACACAGTAGTCTGAGC
>JAQHUG010000634.1:130057-143119 GCA_028555095.1 Dicrostonyx torquatus
ATTCTCCTGAAGTTAGTTTTTTTAGGTCATTTTCTTCTGCTTCATCTATATGTAATTGTTCAAGTCTTGCTGTTGTAGGGCCTCTAGATTTTACTGGTGTTGAGTTGTTCTTTGTGGTGTTGTGTCTGTTCTTACCTTGTCTACTCATCTTTTCCTTTAATTGGTATGGTTGAGGCTGTCTGTCTGTGACTCTGCTGATTAATCTTCTAGGTGCCAGTGGATCCAAGGCTCAGATGGTTGTTCCTTGTAGTACCATCAGTGCCACGGTTCTAGTTACCCTGTTGGTCACTCCGTGTTCCTGGAGGTCACTTAGTGCTCCTGGAGTTTGCCCTGCTCCTGTGGATTTTGGTTTCTCAGGCCTGCTCTGGTCTAGGTTGCCGGCTCAGACCTGTTTCTGTAAATGTTCCTGGTCTGGATCTGCTCCTGTGGAGGTCCCTGGCTTGGGGTTGGTCCTGCAAAGGTCTGTGGCTCTGGTCTTCTTCTTCAGAGGTCCCAAACTCATGCCTGAACCTGCAGAGCTTACTGGTTCCTGCCTATTCCCTCAGAGGTCCCAGACTAATGCCTGGACCCTCAGGGGTCCTGGCTCAGATCTGCTCCCTTGAAGGTCCCAGATTCATGCCCAGACCTGCAGTGGTCTCTGATTCTGACCCATTTGCTCAACAGTTGCTCCCCTGTACCTGCTCCTGTGGAGTTTGTGTTCTCAGGTCTGCTCCGACCCAGGTCGCTGGCTCAGTCCTGCTCCTGCTGAGTTCAGCCATCCCAGGCCTGCTCCAGCCCAGGTCGCTGGCTCAGTTCCACCCCTGTGGAGTTCGCTGCCTCAGACCTGCTCTCCTGTTCGGAGGATTGTAAGACTGAGTCAAGTTTGGTGACATGCACCTGTAATTCCAACACCAGAGCCTGAGACAGAAGATACTGAGTTCAAAGCCAGTCTGGCCAACAAAGCAAGATCTTGTCTTAAGAAACAAAACAGATTGCCTCCCCTGCCCCTAATTGGTTATCTAATACCAGCCCTTAAACAATACACATAGAAGTAATAGTGTATGGACGGAGCAGGTTGTATTTATATATTTAGGTCAACAGTTAGAGACCGTGAATTTGAGAGCTGGGGACAGGGAATAAATAATGTGAGGTGTTAGAGGGGCATGGGAAAGGGGAAATAATTTAATTATATTTTGATTTCAAAATAAGGAAAGCACTCTTTTTAAAGACTGTCCTAATCAGTCTCTGGAGTCACTGTGACTCTGGGCGTGGTACACTGAGGAGTCTCTCTGGAATATTGATAATCTTTTTAGGTTAGAGCCAGAGCTAAGTACCTGCTTAGCAAAATGGATGTAAGATTTTACTGACTATGTGTCTGAGAAACAAAACAGTGGGTCTTAACTCATGAGAGTTGACAGTTGATCACTCATTGGGAATGCTTCACTTTCTACATTGATTAAAACAAACAAAACATTACGATAGGGACTTATTGTAATGGAAAAATTAAAAATGCTGCAGGATCCCCGGCGGCAGTAGGCAGCAGAAATGCTGTAGGTCCCCAAGCAGTGGTAGCGGGCCATGTGGCGGCAGGCAGCAGGCCCTGAGAGCAGCCAGTCCCAGGCAGAGACGGGTGCCAGTCCCTGAGCTGTGGCTGGTCCCAGGCAGGAAGACACGTGGCAGGCGGGCAAGAGACAGAGACGTGGATAGGCACACCATGCAGAGTGAGGTTGGATATTTATTCGAGGGGTTATGGAGGGGGAAGGGAGAAGGGGAGAAGAGCAGAGAGAGAGAAGAGACAGAAGTTGGGGAAGGGGAGAAGTGCAGAGAGAGGCGGAAGCTGCCTCTCCTAGAGAGAACTCAGGCTGCAAGCAGGAAGGCAGGCCTGCCTGCCTCAGCGGATAGGGGAGGGAGTGGGCGTTGCTTGTCTCTTAAAGATACAGAACAACCATTACACTTATAACTCTGAATGATCTAGAATCCACTCTTGTAAACCAGGCTCAGACTCAGATCCATCTACTAAATCCTGGGATTAAAGGACACCACACCCATCAATAGTGGGTGAGCTTTATGCAAGCATCTCAGGAAGATGTGTGTGGCTTTCTGCACCATCAGTAAATTGTCAGTGCTATCAGATGCATTGGCTGTGATCTCAGTATTGACTCCGTGAGCCTGAGTCGGCAGTTTCATGTTTCTAGCCTCCCCATAGTCGGTCCTTTTACAAACTCTAATGCCGAGGCCAGTTTACCCATAGATGTTGTTCTATAAACCCCAGTAAGAAGCCCTGGCAGCCTATATGGGGTCTAGAGGCAGAGTCTCAGTGTTTCATTCTCTTGACTGGCTACTGCGAGAAAGGCCAGAAATCTACAGATTCATGGCATCTTAAGACTGTCATGGTCCCATATTCTTGGGTGTTTCCAGGCTAACTACAGCCTCCTCCATCCATCCACTGCCATTCTGTCCTCAGAATGACTCATGTATAAAAAGTCCCCATATGACTGTTGCAATGAGAGGGTCCCTTGTTCCCTCCTGGCCGCCCGGCTAGCTTACACCCAAAATAACCACACAGAAACTGTATTCCTTAAAACATTGCTTGGCCCATTAGCTCTAGTTTCTTATTGGCTAATTCTTACATTTTAATTTCACCCATTTCTATTAATCTGTGTATCACCACATGACTGTGGTTTACCGGGAAGATTCTAACCAGCATCCATCTCCGGCAGAAGATCCATGGCGTCTCTCATTCTGCCCTTCTTCCCAGCATTCAGTTCTGTCTTCTCCACCTACCTAAGTTCTGCCCTATCAGGCCCAAAGCAGTTTCTTTATTAACCAATGAAAGCAACACATGAACAGAAGAGCCTCCTACATACGACCTAGTGGCACATGCCTTTAATCCTAGCTCGTGGGAGGCAGAGCTAGGTGGATCTGAATTTGAGACCAGCCTAATGTACCAAGAGTGCTCTAAGCCAGCCACTGTTATATAGTGAGACTCCGTCTCAAGATGACAAGAACCTACATATTAAACACCATATGTACTAAAAAGTATATGTTGTATACATATATATTATATATATTGTATGTATGTTTACATTATGTCATACAATATGGATATGTGTTATCTGTATTTTTCACAATATATACATATACAATTTCTACATATATGTGTATGTATTATACAATATATACATATATAAAACAAACATTTTTTTAATTGTTTTTATTGAGCTATATATTTTTCTCCACTCCCCTCTTTTCCTCTCCCCTCCCCTTCTGCCCTCCCCCATGATCCCCATGCTCCCAATTTACTCAGGAGATCTTATCTTTTTCTACTTCCCATGTAGATCAGATCCTTATATGTCTCTCTTAGGGTCCTCTTTGTTGTCTAGGTTCTCTGGGATTATAAATTGTAGGCTGGTTTTCTTTGCTTCATGTCTAAAAGCCACTTATGAGTGAGTAACAAGCTTCTTTTAAGATAAGATCTCGGTATGCAGCTCTGGCTGGCCTCAGACTCGCTCGTGCCACGGCCTCCCAAGTGCTGGGACTACAAGTGTGCACCATTAGCCCTGGCCAGAACATTTTTTTTAAAGGCATGTCACTTTTTCTCCATGTGAAGAAAATACACACAAGTAACTGTTTAATCAGGAAGCCTTGAGTTACTGTTTCGATGGGCCTTGGACTGTGCCGGACCTCCTTTTGTTTCTTACGAGGTGTGGTAACTCTGTTCTCAGCAAAGGTGTTTTTCTCACCTGCTCGGTCTAGGTCCCTTGTACAGATCCGCATTTTGATGCACGGTGGCCTTAGTAAAAACAAGGGGTGTTTTACTCCATAGGAGCCAGGTTCTGGGGCCAGCATACGGTTCAGCGGGCAAGCACAGCAAACCTGGCAGCCGGAGTTCAGTCCCCAGAATCTACGTGAAGGTGGAAGGAGAGAACCAACTCCACAGAACTGTCCTCTGACCTCTCGTGTGCACCTCCTTAGGGCTCTGGGTGCAGAACTGTGAGGGTAGAAGGGTAGAGCTGCCCTCTGGTGCTGCCATTGTAGTGCTGTCTGCTGTCTGTCCGTTCACCTCTGGGTGGTGTGAGACGTGAAGGGGCAAAGTGGAGAAAGGCGTGAACGTGCAGCCCTGCCCACAAGCATCTGGGAGGCCGGCAGGAAGATGGTGAGTTTGAGTCTAGCCAGGATTCCAGAGAGCCCTTGTGAGGCAAGGAAGGAGCGGTGCCGCTGAGGTCGGAGTGCATCTGCCCCGTGTACCTGCCCGCTGCTGTGCCAGGTGTGGTGCAGTGGGTTTCCTGGGTTTGCAGACAATTGGTCAAGGTCGACTTTGGATGTGCTGAGGTCGTGCTGAGCCTAGAAAGCTTTGTAGTGGGATAAGCAAGAGTCACAGTGAGCAGGCTTGCTGGAATCTGGGGCAGTACTTACCGCCCAGCCCCTCTGATGTCCAGGATCAGCACATCACTCCCTGTGCTCATAGCCCAAATAAACGACTCCCCAAAGCTGGACATACTGTGCCTTTGCTGCGTGTTTCTAATAGTTCTGTTGCCCCAGCATGAGGTAAAGACAAAGCCACAGAGCTAATAGTGGCCCTGTTAGGCTGTGCAGTCCACAGTTTAGGAAGAGCTGTGTGGGAGTCTGGAGGAAGCTCCGCGTGCCTCTGTCCTCAGAGCATCTGCACCTGTCCCAGCTGCTGAGCGCCACTCCAAATGTGGACAGCTATTTTGGGAACGCTCAAGCCATCAGAAAAGTGAGCGGGCCCCATGGTGGCTTGGCTCCGACGCATCCCCGAAATATGTGGTTGGCCACATAACACTTTCTTGGGCTTTCTGTTCCTCCCTGCCCAAATTGAGACAGGCGCCACAAGACGAACAACCTCTGCTCACCCCCACCCCACCTTCCATAAGTAGCTCCTAGAAACCCCAAGGCAGATCCTCATCTATCAGAGGTATAAATAGAACCCACACAGGCCTGGCAGGTGGTGGCTCCAAGGTGGATGGGAAGCAGCCGGGTTGATAGGCATCATCCTCTAAATATAAAGATGAATCCGCCTGGGAGAAGCCACCCCTGGGCTCCCGTGTAAGGTCTTGGTGCTCCTTAGGACATCCGTCACCACCTCTCTCCCTTCTTTCAGACCCAGGGGAGGGACACTGTGCCACCAAAGGGGTATCATCTGCTCAACCCAGTCAACTAAATGAGAGCTCTGGAGTTAGGGACCCCCCCACACACACTCTGACCCCTCTATTCCTTTCAAGAGAACACTGCAGAATGTAGGGGACAGCTCTGGTGCCCTGGTCTCACATGCCTTGTGCCAGGGCCACATAACCCCCATGCCTCCTCTCACCACCACCTCCCCCTCTCCAACAGTTGTCCGCCCTGTGACAGCTGCATGTCCTACACTGACTGACAACTGGTGGGGGTGGGGGGTGTTTCTGGGGAGGAGGATGTGGGTCTGATCTCTGATTTGGGGGGCCTTGAAGTGGGAAGGAAAATGGAATTCAAATGTGGGGCTCATTTTTCCATCCCTACCTGGGGCCTGGGGCCCCTCCCAGCTCACCTGACCACAGGGCTCCCTCCCTAGGGCTTAAGCATCAGGGCTTGGTAGCCTGAGTTAACCCATACATGGGGTGTAGCGTGTCAGGTGTCAGGTCAGGAATCTGGTACCTTCTCAGCGGATTGTGTGCCCAGGGTGGGCAGAGCTGGGGAGACCTTTGAAACAGGTAGAGTTTGGGAAGTGAAGACCAGTCATCTGCAAAAACAGTGACCTTTGGCCCAGCCCATCTCTGCATTGGAGGCAGTTGGGAGGGGCGGACAGCTGGGGATACTCTCCATATATGGCCCGGTCCGGTCCTAGCTACCTGGGCCAGGGCCAGTCCTCTCCTTCTTTGGTCAGTGTAGAAGACCCAGGCGGGGACCTAGGCTGAGAACCAGCCGAAGGAAGGACTCTAGTGCCCGACACCCAAATATGGCTTGGGAAGGGCAGCAACATTCCTTCGGGGCGGTGTGGTGAGAGCTCCGAGGACTATATAAAACCTGAGCTAAGGAACAGACGGCCACACGGACGTGAAACCTCACATCCCACCCTCGGCATCCAGGGCCAGAGTCAGAGCAGCAGGTAGGGTGGAGGTGGGGAGGGCCATCCGGAGGACCTAGCCGAGCAAGCTCATTAGCCTTGGGCCTGTAGCTCGTGCTGCACTCTGCCCTGGAGGCAAGCAGTTTAAAGAGGAAATTGGCTCTGCCAATTTCTTCAGACTCATCTGCCATCCATTTGAGCTGTTGACCTGGCATTTAGATATGCCTGAGAGCTGCCCACCGCTGTGCCCATATTCTCCACTCCCCCCTCACTGAGGACTAAATCCAGGTCCTCCTGCAAGTGAACAAGTCAGTGCTCGCCTACTGAGCCACACACCGGCCCCTGGCTGGTTGAAATATCTTTCTTGGTTGGTTGGTTTGTTTGTTTTTGTTTTTTTTGTTTTTTGTTTTGTTTTTTGAGACAGGGTTTCTTTGCAGCTTTGAAATCTGTCCTGGAACTAGCTCTATAGACCAGGCTGGCCTCAAACTCACAGAGATCCACCTGCCTCTGCCTCCCGAGTGCTGGGATTGAAGGTGTGCACCACCACCGCCCGGCTGGTTGAAATATCTTTTGTCCCCTCCTTTCATCCCCTCCTTCCTTTTTTCTCTATGCTGGGACCAAATCTGAGCCCTCTCCCATAGAGCTACTGGCCCTGGTTGACTGATCTGAAGATGTGTTTGGAGATTCAGCATTGTCTTAGCAGTGGGGCAACTTCCTCAGCCCAAGGCTTTTTTTCTTTTTTCTTTTCTTTTCTCGAGACAGGGTTTTGTGGTAGTTTTAGAGCCTGTCCTGGAACTAGCTCTTGTAGACCAGGTCTGCCTCCCGACTGTGAGCGCTACCACTGCCCGGCTAGCCCAAGGCTTTTCTTAAGTCAGCGAGGCCAAGCTAATCTCTGGAATAGGAGACAGGCGGAAGTGTCCTTCCTGAGTTGGGGATGCTGTAGGTGTTCAAACAGGCAACTTCTCCTTAGCTGGGACAGTACTACCCTCCCTGGGCAGCACCCTCCACCCTCTCACAGGACAGGCAGGTGGGACGCAGAACGTAATGCCTCCTTCACAGATGACATTGGGAAGTAGAGAGGATAGCATTAGTGTCAGTGGTGGGGTACAGGTAGAGGGTCTTGGGTCTCCAGAGGATGTCCCCTGCATTCCTAGTTGGAGGATTTAGTGTGGTCCACAGGCTGCCTCCCTTAGCAAAAGCACAGCCTTGAGCTGGGACAGCATCCTCTGGCCTTCGGCAAGGGACTGGCAGAAAGGAGTCTCTGGATCTCCAGAAGGAAGGTGGGTTGGGTGGGCTTCAGCCTAACCCACGCCACACACACACTAATGCTCAACACCGCTTGCAGAAACCAGACACCATGTGTGACGAAGACGAGACCACCGCCCTCGTGTGTGACAACGGCTCTGGCCTGGTGAAAGCCGGCTTTGCCGGGGATGACGCCCCCAGGGCTGTGTTCCCATCCATTGTGGGCCGCCCCCGACACCAGGTCAGTCTCCTGCCAGGGAAAGGTAGGTTCACTGAGTACAGCCCATGCTTCTCCCATCTGTAGTAACGAGTGTCTGATGTCTCCACCTACAGGGTGTCATGGTAGGTATGGGTCAGAAGGACTCCTACGTGGGCGACGAGGCCCAGAGCAAGCGAGGTATCCTGACCCTGAAGTACCCCATTGAACATGGCATCATCACCAACTGGGACGACATGGAGAAGATCTGGCACCACACCTTCTACAATGAGCTTCGCGTGGCCCCTGAGGAGCACCCGACCCTGCTCACCGAGGCCCCCTTGAACCCCAAAGCTAACCGCGAGAAGATGACCCAAATCATGTTTGAGACCTTCAATGTGCCTGCCATGTATGTGGCCATCCAGGCGGTGCTGTCCCTCTACGCCTCTGGCCGTACCACCGGTAAGTGCCCACTCTGGGTCAGGCAGTGTTCCAAAATCCCAGCCCACCTTCTTAGTTCTGTGCCCTGCACTTTTCCCATCCAATCTGATGTTCCCTGTCCTCTCCCAGTGCTGTTAAGGTCCCTTCCGCTCACACACTGCCCCTCCCTTGCAGGCATTGTGTTGGATTCTGGGGACGGTGTCACCCACAACGTGCCCATCTATGAGGGCTATGCCCTGCCACATGCCATCATGCGTCTGGACCTGGCCGGTCGTGACCTTACTGACTACCTGATGAAGATTCTCACCGAGCGTGGCTATTCCTTCGTGACCACAGGTGCGTGCTTTTCAATTCCCGCGGAGGACGAGCATGCGCCCCAGGCCTTGTCCTGAGACCTCCCTATTGCTTCTGCCCCTACAGCTGAGCGTGAGATCGTGCGCGACATCAAAGAGAAGCTGTGCTATGTGGCCCTGGACTTCGAGAATGAGATGGCCACCGCTGCCTCCTCCTCCTCCCTGGAAAAGAGCTACGAGCTGCCCGATGGGCAGGTCATCACCATTGGCAATGAGCGTTTCCGTTGCCCGGAGACGCTTTTCCAGCCCTCCTTCATCGGTGAGCCCGTTAGGCTGGTGTACCGGGATCTGTCTTCCTCCCCCCACGCCTCAGCATACCGGGTCTCAACCCGGTGCCCTTAGTCCCCTGACTCTATGGTTGCTCACACTGCCTCTTCCCGGGCACCAGGCATGGAATCCGCGGGGATCCATGAGACCACCTACAACAGCATTATGAAGTGCGACATTGACATCAGGAAGGACCTGTACGCCAACAACGTCATGTCAGGGGGCACCACCATGTACCCTGGTATCGCTGACCGCATGCAGAAGGAAATCACAGCTCTGGCTCCCAGCACCATGAAGATCAAGGTGAGTGACGTGGCTGGTGTGGGCGGAGCCCCGGAGGCGGTGGGAGCACGCAGTAACCGGATTCTCTTGTCTTACAGATCATCGCCCCCCCTGAGCGGAAGTACTCCGTGTGGATCGGCGGCTCCATCCTGGCCTCGCTGTCCACCTTCCAGCAGATGTGGATCACCAAGCAGGAGTACGACGAGGCCGGCCCCTCCATTGTGCACCGCAAATGCTTCTAGGCGCCCCTCATCTGTGTACACTTTCTCTCCTCAGGACGACAGTCGTGCTGCGGTTGCAGGGCGGCCCCATCCTCCGCCAGGGCTCCGTCGCCGCCCCTGCGGCCAGCACCTGTTTTTGACCTGTACATAGATTGACTCGTTTTACCTCGTTTTGTTATTTTTCAAACAAAACCCTGTGAACGGAAATGGAAAACTTGAAGCATTAAAGCCAGCCATTCTGTTTTGCTGCAATAAAGCCCGTGTTGTCTTTATTTACTGGGGGTGAGGGGATGGGCAGGAGAAAGACCCACCGCCTGTCACTTCTCAGGGGTGAGCTCCTTAGAGAACAAAGTTTAGGAAGTTAGGTCTTCTCACCCTTCTGGACCATAGCCACTACACACACACACACACACACACACACACACACACACACACACACGGGGCTGGAGAGGCTTGCCTGGCGTCTGGCGGCTGCTGTGTGAGGCTCCTTCTCGCTTCATAGCTCATTCTAAGCCGGGACCATTGCCCGCTGAGTGGGCGGGCGCTGACCGTGGTGCTGCCCGCGGCACCTCTCAAATCTGCCCCAGGCCAGGGCTGGAATCTGAATCCTCAAGTCTAACCAAACACTTGCATTCTGTACGTAATGACAACTCTTAACCGTCACCGTCCCTTCAAAACTGGGAAGTTCTGTGCTCCCTTCCTATGGTGACTGTTCTTGTAGGACTGTGGAGAAGGTACCAGGGAGAGAGGGCAGGGAGGGATTGGGAGTCTGTAGAAAGGAAGGCTGCTACTGAAGGCAGCTAGCAAAGTGGAGGGTTGGCAGCCAGGCTCCCAGGAGGAAGCATAAGCACAGGAAGTGGTTCCCGCTCACCCAGCACCTTCAGTATCCTAGGGTAGCACTGTACCACAGAGCTACAACCCAGCCACCACCAAATGGGTACAAGCCACGACTTTGAAATCCTGCAGGCCATAGATATACAACACCTGTTTTTATCTGTCTTAGCCAGGTTCTCAGGTGCAGTGGAGGCTGGCCTTGAACTCTCAGTCATCCTCCTGCCTCAGCCTCTCTATTGCTGGCATCGTACCAGTAACACCAGACCCAACCCTGCTGTTAAAAGTAGCTTTCTATTCTTAGTATTTCCAAGAGCAGTGGTCCAGAGAAAACAGATGCCAACTCAAGAAGGGAAACAAACTCACTTAAAAGCATGTTTAAAAGATATAGTTAGTTGACTGTGTGGCTGTGGGGGTTGTTTCCTCCTTTCTTTCTCATTGACAAGCTCCAGAAGTTTCCAAGGCCCCCTTAGGACACTGATCTGAAGAACTGGCTTCTCCACTCGGGAGGAAGAGGCAGGCAGATCTCTGTGAGTTCGAGGCCAGCCTGGTCTACAAGAGCTAGTTCCAGGACAGGCTCCAAAGCTACAGAGAGAGAGAGAACTGGCTTCTAGATAAAGCTTCAGACTTTGTCACAATGAGCACATGGCATTAGACTTACTGAAAACCACCTGTTTGTTCTACCTAGCATGAAGGAAAGTTTAAAATGGGCCAGTGTCTAGCCTTACAGAAGAACTCAGCATTTATTGACTGAATGGTGACTTTCATGCTGGCCGTATCTGAGCAAACCTCATCCACAGTGTGGATATTTTGCACAGTGAATAGCCTGGGAAAGCATCCACAGTCTCTAAGCTAATTGCTGTCTTGAGCATGTTTGAGCCAGCGATTGCGCCGTATGTGACCACAACAGGTAATAAAGGGCCCATTTCTCCTGCAGAGACAATCAAGTGGTAAGCAACCTGAGGCACTTTAAAGCCGACAGAAGTTTGGACACACTCTGGAATCGAATGGTTTTCTTGAGCATCAGTCAGCATCTAAGATCCACTCTACTGACGAAAAGGGGACAAAAATTATGAACTGTGTGATTTCACTCAAGATGTGTCAAGCCTAAAATGACATTTCTTTTCCTGACATTTCTCTGAAAAGAAGCGAGCATCATACATTTTGTTAGGTGTTCTACATCTTTCTGTGCACTCTTGGAGAAAGTTGTCGACGTTGTGGGGTATCCATCAGAGAAGACTGCTCGGACATGGGTTTAAGCCAATAGAAAATCTTTATTAGCTGGCTGGAGACTACGCTGGGTGTTTGGAATTCTGGCCTAGTGCTGAGCCTCTCTCAGGATGAGCTTTTAGCACAAAAACCGTGCTCTGGGTTGACATTCTTCAGTGAACAAGAGCAGTTAGCCAGAAGTGGAACCGCAGAAGCCAAAAAAGCAAAGTTAGTGCATTTAGAGACCTTCTCAGATCTGTGGATCAGGCCTCTGTGTTGGCTTTAGCCTCTGTGTTGCATTTTAAAGCCTGAATGGTAGTTCCACCATGGAGTCAGTTACGCTGAGGCCAGGGAGCCACAAAAGTCTGGGGCTTTGCTACAGTTAGTATGTGACAAATGTGTTAAAAATGAAACCTGAATTTTAGTGTGATGTTTTGTGTGGCAAGGATCACAAGACAAAAACCTGGAACAACAAACATTTGGGCAAAGTGGGGGCAATCAATGATTTTCAATATTATCCGGTGACTACTGGAGTAAGCTTTTGTTGTTGACAAGCAGCTCAGAGAATCAGAACACATGTCAGGCCGTAAGTATTGTTTAGGGAATAAAGACAAGAGAAAAATATTTTTGTTCCCAGCACAGAAATACACACACGCATGCGTGCACACATGCCAGTAATCCTCACACCAAAGAGACAAAAGCAGCATTGGTTCAAAGTCATCCTAGGCCCTGCAGTCAGTCTGAGGTCAGCCTGATCGACACGAGACCCTGTATCAACACAAAACAGCATAGCCCGTCACAGACGACATCACACCGCACAGGCACATGGGCACACACAAAGAAAAGAAGTAAGTTGTGAGCTGTGTGTGTGTCCGTGTGCACTCAGAGGACTTTTCATCCTCCCCGGGGCTCTAGCTTAACACTGCTAAGAAATGGCACCATTATTAAGAAACCCGTTTGTAGCAGCCCAGGTGAGATGTGGTCCAAGCACCGCTTTAGATGCGACAAAGGAGCTCAGAATAAGAACACAGAAAACATAGCCCGCGAGTCTTAGAAAAGTGTCCGTGTCCCCTCGTTGCTTCGGAAGCTCTGCTCAACTCCTACATGGAGCCTGGGGACTTTTACCCCAATCTCTGCTGTCATGGGGTTTGTTTGTTGTTGTTTGCAGAGGGGTTTCTTTTAGCCGAAGATAGAGGATGGACCTGGAACTTCTGATCCTCTGGGACTAACGGGGTTCTCTAGCATGCTGGGGGTACAACCAGGGCTTCGCATATGTTATCCAAGCACTCCACTAGCTGAGCCCCAGCCCTAGCCCTGCTGCTGTGTCTCAAGATGCCCTGTTTCTTAGACTAAACGTGAGTCTGCCAAGCCCCCAGGAGGATGAGCAGCAGCTGGGAGGCCAGGGGGCCTGGAGGCCCGCAGTCTAAAGCTAGCACATAACATGTCCGTGAACCATCTGAGCCATGAAAAAACCAAAAAGGAAGGGCAAACTGGCAAAGGAATTGGGTCAAACTGATGGATCACCGCAAAGCCCCATGGGTAGCATGGGGGCTCAGTTTTGTTTCTTGGTTTTTTTTTTTTTTTTCTGCTTTTGCTCTTCATTCTTCCATGTTCATTCCAACTTATTTTTCCAGCAAACACATGTCATGTTAATATCAAAATGTTAAAGTGAAATCAAGCCCAAATAATTAGGCAAAGGAAAAGTCCACACTATCCCAGCTGCAGGGTGCTAGTTTGGGTGGCCAGGACGGTGTATTAGTCACGGGTCTCTAAAGGAACAGCAACAATGGGAGGAATATATATATATATATATATATATATAAAGATTGTCTTGTGTTTTCTATAAAATTTATCTGGGGACTTACAGAGCCTCATAGCTTGACAGTGTATACACAAGTAATGTTAACATATTACATTATCTTATGTATATAACTTGGATTCAGCTCTCTTTACTAGGATGGTACTATAGGGCACTAT
>JAQHUG010000634.1:144485-155329 GCA_028555095.1 Dicrostonyx torquatus
AAAAGTACAAACCCTTCTGAACAAGCTTGAAGAAGAATGGATTCATTAGAAACATTAAATATTAGTATTCTCTATCAAACACAGTAAAACTTGTGTTTATGACAGGGAATTCTTTTACCTCCCCCACCTTGTAAGACTTTTATGCAGTGTTTTAATCTTCCTTCTTTCTAACACAAGCCATTGTGAATAAAGTGACGGATCAGACATCTCCAGAAAAAAAATGCTTACAAGGTGCCTGGGCTCCTCTCTGAAATCTGAATTTTCTAGTTTTCGTTCCAGCTTTCTAGTGCTCAGCACAGAACAAGTGGGGAAATTAGGACTTCGGTTCCTCAAGGCCCAGGCAGAGTTAATGGAGCTCCCTAGTGTTAGGATTCAGGCATTGTGCTGGCCCCTGTCACCTGGCAGGATGAAACCAGGTAGTACCCTGGCCAGCCCAGGATCCCTTGGCTGCTACATCTAGGACCCTTTAACAGACAAGTTCCACCCACTCACAATCCCTTTTCCGGCTGCTCTTCTGAAGACGCAGGCTGCTTCTTGCCTCTTCTTCCTCATGTTCTTTCTCTCTGTATTTATCTTTCTTTCTTCCTTCCCCCACTCCCTTTATCTCAATAAAACTCCCACATAAGCTCTGCCTACATGGCGTGTCTATCTCTCACCCGCCGCGGGGCCCCTTGGCCTGCCAAGGTCAAACACTTAGGAGTTCCCAGACAGACCCCGGAGAAAACAGTGGACAGGGCTGTGTCCTGCCCCCACCATGCTGGCCCTGCCTTACAAAGGAGGAATTTGGGAATGGAACCACAGCCCCTCAGAAGTCACAGAAGGCTGGGCGCGGTGATGCACACTTTTAATCCCAGCACCTGGGAGGCAGAAGGCAGGGAGATCTTTGGGAGGCCAGCCTGGTCTACATAGAGCATTCCAGGCTATCCATAGCTACATAGCGAGACCTTGTCTCAAATAAAAATAAAATAAAAAATGAAAGAAGACAAAGGAGGAAAAGAAAAAAGAAATCACATGAGGTCAGTGCAGCTAAGCCACGAGAGCTGTCACCTTTCTCCTCAGCTCCTGGTGAGGCTGCCTCTTGCCCGTGGTATTGAGATAACACTCTTCCTAAAGATCAGCCTGGCACTGGGGGAATAATGGAGTGTTTTGCTTTTCCTCTTGGCGGTGTGCTCAATGCACATGGTACAGGGTTACGTAAGGACACTTTCACATATAATGTGCGCTGAGCGTTTCCTCCACCCACCCTCCCCTCCTCTCCCCTCCCCTCCCCTTCTCACTCCTCCCTGCTCCCATTAGTCCCCCACAGTGCTAGACAGTTTCGCTTCCAAGTCAAACCACAGAGTCACCTGCACCTCGATGTTGACAGCGGGATTGCTAAACTATGGAACCAACCTAGGTGTCCCTCAACAGGAAGAGATTAGGAGACCAGGGTGTATATACACAACTGGATTCTTAGCGTAAAGGAGAAGGAAGTTGTTCGTTTACCAGGAGATGGATGCATCTGGAGAGAGTAAATGTGGTTACATCTTTCAAAGTGACAGTGGGCAGGGGACACAACAGAGACCAGAGGATCAGCGCCTCCTCCTCCAGGGAGCTGACCTGCCTAGCAGGGAGGTCCGTGCTCATCAGCCAGCAGGTCCACACAAGCCGTAAAAGAGAAGGGTTAGACCCAGCTGCAGTGCAGGGGAACGGGTTCAGGGGGCCGGGAGGAGTTGACGTGTGTTGGGAGGGGAGACGCTTGCAAGGCCATGGCTGGGCCTGAAGGGAGGTTGTGGCTGGAGAGGGTCCAGAGTTTAGGAAGGTCCTGAGGGTGGCTGTCCCGCTGTGTAAACCCCATCACTGGGCACATACAGTTTCGACATCATAAGGATGATGGGAGACAGCTGGAGAGATGGTTCACCCTTCCAGCTTATGGGCTGTTCTCCCAGAGGATCAGGGTTTGATCCCAGCCCCCAATCATCTGGCAGGACACCCACATGCATTAAACAAAGAAACCAACAAATACAATGGGAAGCCATTGACTTGTTTTGTTAAGCAAAAGTTGGGTGGAAGGGCTGGGGGAAGCAACGCAGTCTGGGCCCTAGGGTAACGTGTAACTGGCTTTCAACCCTTTCACTTCCCCTCCGTACGTTCCTTGCAGAACATCCAAGACTTCTGAAGGGCGAGAGCTCCTGCTGCCTTGGCCCCTGCCTATTTTATGCCCCTTAGTCCGCTCAGGAGGCCCTGCTCTGTAAGCAGGGGTGGGAGTAGGGGAAGGAGAGGGAAGGGAAGGGTGTTGGTTGGGAGGGGAGCTTGGTGAGGGGAAGGGGAGGGAAGGAGGAGCGTGCACAGCAGCTGTCTACAGAGCCATCCACCAGCCTGCCTGCCTTGGCGAGTCACTGAGCGGCGCCCACTGCCTGCCTCTATTTTTAAACCAGCGCCTGCTCATATCTTACATGAAACAAGCCTTCCAGTTGGTGGAGGGGAATCTGATGGCGGAGGGTAAGGACTGAAAGAGTCATTTGGAAACCTACGCAGGAACTGCAGGGCAATTACTCTCTGTAACTAGGGGCTCCTTGCCTTCTCCATAGTCAGCGATTTAGGCCTCTGTCCTGCAGGTCCAAGGAGCTACCAGCCCTCGGCACCATTAGAGGCTCTGGAAACAGAGAATCTCCCAGAACAGCAGCAGCAGGCTGGGATACCAACGCAAATGCTTCGGGCAGGGCTCAGAGAGCAGTGCGCAAGGCACCCATGTGGTAGGACTCAGGTACCAGAAGCAAGCAGGAAAACCACATAGGGAAGCCCCGAGGCTGCCATTTTGAAAAGGATGGTAAACTTGGATCATCCACACCTTTAAGCCTCCATTCTCTCTGTAAAGGGGATACTAAATGGAGCTTTGTTAAACCTCAGAAGAGGGACCCAACTGAGGTAGGAGCAGCAAGCATCTCCCGACATGCTTTGGGGAGGTGGACAGTTAAAGAGAATATGTGTTCCACATCTCCAGGACAGACAGACGCTGGCTGCGGTTTGTGGACCTAATGGAGACAAGTCAGGTCTGTCTTCAGAAAAAGAGCCTGGGCAGGGCCACTGGGCCCACTGAAGCTCACTACCAGTTCCCTCTCCTGGCACAGTTGCCCCTTCTGGAGGCTTCTGGCAGCAGCTGACCTCTCCCCAACATCGCCTGACCCCAGCAGGAAGCAGAGGGCACCCACAAGCCTGCCCTGCATTTGTTGCTTACCTTAGGCCAGTGAGCAGAGCCTGAAATGCAAGCTTGGGTCTGAGAACCACTTTGCTAGGTGTTTCTCAGGGGTCCAGAGAGCCAGTCCTGGTCCCCAGTGGGAAGTGACCCTGCCTCAAGCTTCTAGACACTCTCCTTCAGACACCATTCTCTGACTAGGACCTCGTAAATCTCAGAAACTTGGGGGAAGTGGAGACCAAGCTTCCCCTCATGACTGGTTCCCTCACACCGGGGCCAGCTGGGGAAGCGTCTCTGCTTATTTTGACCTGGGGCAAGGGATTGTCCCTCTGGGAGCTGCCTGCTGGGGTGAAGACTTTTGAGGAGCCCCTACTTAGTGACTATGAAGAGCAAGGCTGAGGGGGTCGTGATCGTGGATACCACAGTAACAAGAGGTGGTCTCTACCTGCAGCTTCCCGCGTCATGAAATCTTGAGGAGAGTGCTGGGATGCTGGGGCCCCAGGTGGTTCCCTCCCCATGAGAGATATGGGTTCCACTTAGACCTTGTTAATGCTGTCATACTCTAAGTGACATCCCTTCCCCATGTGCGGTGGTTGGGTTCTAACTGGAAGAAAGCAGAGATAAGTGTCATGGCAGTGCCCTGTGGTCTCAGCTCTGCTGGGCAGGGCTGCCGTGACAGCTGGGTGCATGCCGGCCATTCCCGCCAGCAGGCTCATGCTCTCAATATAGGCCCCGCTGGCCCTGGGCAGCCGTGCCGCCTGAGGGCAAAGCCAAGGGACAGGCCAGGGCGGGCATCAACTTTCTTCCTGTCCTTGCATGGCTAAGGACTGTGGCCTGCCTTCTGATTTGTGTGTATTATTAGGTCTCAGGAACTCCACAGCTTGGAGAACCCAGAGATGGGGGTAGGGTGGGGTAGGGTGGGGTTTTCATTCTGGGCAGGGCCCTGTCTCTGAACCTGAGCTTGCCCAGGGCTCCTCAAGTCCTGCAGGAAGCCAGACCCAGGGCATCCAGACAGAGAGGGTATCTGACTTGTCTTATTGTCTCCAGACTCCCATTTGCCTAGTTGTGTGTTTCCAGCTCCTGGTGACTGTTCTCTAAATTAACCCGGTGGGAGCCTGGCCAGGCCCTGCTCTCTTTCCCCACACATAGTTATGCATGTGTGTGTTTACCAGGGTAGTTAACTTAGCTCAACAAGATAGGGTTAACTTTGAAATGGGAGATAATGTTCCTAAAGAAGCGATGGTGCAGGGTCCACCTTGCTCTGTGCCAAGGGCTGCTCAGTTGAGTTTGAACTGGGGGGTAATGTATGTTGTATTCCGCCTTACTATTTGGAGGAACGGGGTGGGGGTGATCGTGAGAGGCATCTTCCCAAGTGCACCTGTCTTTCACTAATTGCATCCAGCAAGAGGAGCCCAGTGCAGTATGGGGCTCCAGAGCCAGATCCATGGAGAGAATACCTCAGAGCTGGGGCTGAGTCAGAGTCTGTAGTCCCCACAGCCTCCAAGGGGCGGTGTTTGGCCCAGCAGGAAACTGCAGGGAGCAGCTGGGGAGCTGTTTGGTGCCATTGGTTCGTCGGTCTGTCAATCCCAGGGAGACTGGCAGAGATTGGTAGCCTCTTGTGAGGCCACAGTACCCTTCACAGCGACTTGCCCTGGAGCCTACAGCTGTTAGGCAGCCTCCCTGGTGTCCTCTCTACTGTGGTGTCATGCTGCCTGTCCTCCAGAGCTGGGCCTGAGTGGCTCTTCTGCACGGTGTGCCATGCTGAGATGCCACATCTCTGAGATGATGGCTTCCATCTGGCCTCAGATTCGGTCACCGTCCAGAACTCCCACCTTCTGCTCCCTAAAGCTGTCTTCCCTTGCTTCCCTAGCAGATGTAGAAACACCAGGGGATGCTTGCTGCAGCTGGGGTTGTACCCATGTGCTTGACGGTGGGGACACTTCAGCCTCTGGCCGTGGACACATAGTGCAAGAGAGTCACTATGGAAACCGTTTCCCCATCATGCACTGACAGGAGACAGTCATGAAAGAGGTTGAGCCCTGTGTCAAGGCGGCCAGGGTCTGAATGGGGGTGGGGAGAAGGGTGCAGGGGACCCTCTGTGCAAGGCTGGCTCCTGTGCTGGCCTGGTGACGCAGCTCTTCCCATCTCCAGAGATGTATGCTACTCACAGCAAAGTCTGTCACTGCGGGGTCCATTCAGGACACCCTGTAGTCACTGTGTTTGCTGATGCTCCTCTGGGCTGTGGCAGGGTCCTAGTCTCTCCTTGTTTTTCAATGATCTTGACAACACTGAAGTCCTTGGTCAAATATTTTCATCTTGCTTTAGTTTGATTTATTTTGAGACAGAGCCTCATGTTGCCCAGGCTAGCTTCCAACTCAATATGTAGCTGAGGTTATCCTTGAACTCATGTTTCTCCTCATGTACGTTCCAGGGCTGGGATTACAGGCGTGAGCTACCATACTTGGCTTCTGGTCAGATATTTTGCAGACTGTTCTTCAATTCCCTGATATTATCTTCTGAAAGGAGCTGCTAAAACAAGCATGAAATAAACAAAGCAACTTCTCACTGAGTCACACGTGCATGCCTCAAAAGTGCCCCTCACCACGTGGTGTGTGAGCATGTTGTCTGCGGGGTCTCCTTGCTAAATTAATTATTAACCTGCGATTTCCCCGGAGCCCAGGGTTTTGGGAACAGGCTCCACCTGCTGGAGGGGGAAGCAGTCACAGGTATTATTCAGAACCTTGGGCCAGGGGCTGCCCTCTCGTATTTCCTTATCCAGTCACAGTTTATATTGTATATACTTATACATATTCATTTGTTGTTGGAAGGTATCCCCTTTCTGGCCGGATCCCCCTTCTTGGCATGGACCAAATCTGCAAAGCAACAGGGACCTGCAGGGAACAGAGCACGTTTCCTACGGTTGGTATAACAGACGCACATCGCCCTTAGTTCACTAGCATGTAGATTACTTCTGGGCTCCCGTCACCTGCCTGTCAAAGTCAAGTGTGGGCTTCTTGGCCCCTTGAGGAAGAAACAGACTCATCCTTCTCTCTTTGGCATCCTTGGGAGTTTTCATTTGCAGGAAGAATCCCCCCCTCCCCCCCGTCTTGACATTTGGAGCATCTTCATTTCCTGAATATCAGATGACTCCTGCACCCTGCACTTAGATGGATTCTAGGCAGCATGATGATTTGTTTTCACACGTGGGCTTTTCCTTTCTGAATAGCTGTCTCCAGGGAAGCAGCTTCTCCGGAGCTGGGCTACGGTCCAGCTCTTGTGTGCACGTGTCTGTGAGTGTGTGCATGCCGTGTGTTCTAAATCTCTCCAGAAATAGACAGCTAAACCTTCAGCAGGACTGAGGAAGCCAAAGCCCCCTCTTCACACAAAACAACCCACACATCACCAAAAACCAAGCCTTAGCATTTTATTTTTTATTTTTATTTTTGTGCTCTGTGGCTGTTAAAGACTGAGTCTTTGACACAGACCCACTGCCCTCCAGAGCAGGAGGGCCCTGGAGCCTGCAGACATGGCCAGGAGCCGACAACTGCTCTGCTGAACCCTACAGGCCAAGCTGAGCTCCCCAGAGCCTGGTATGGTGCCTTTGGAGTGGACCAGGGAGCCCTGAGCGCGTCACTGTAGACCTGCTGGGCAGAAGCCTGTTTACAAACATGGCATTTGCCCTTTCTTTCCCTTTTCTTCCTTCTGTACACAGGATCTTACATATCCCAAGCTGGCCTTGAACTCACTATATAGGCCAAGGATGTCCTGGGACTTTCCTGTTTTTGTTGTTTTTGAGACAGGGTCTCATTATACAGCAGGCCTGGAGCTTGCTGTGTAGACCAGTTAGCCTCCAACTCACCGAGATCCTCCTGCTTCTGCATCTCATGTGCTGGGATATATCAGCCTAACCCACCAGGCCCAGCTTTTGACCTTGACCCTCTGATCTCTTGCCTCCATTTCTGAATAGTACAGTTACAGACACGTGTTACCACACTCCATTTTACTCTGTGCTAGGGACCCATGCATGCTAAGACAAGCAAGCACTCTGCCAACTGAATTCAGCAACAGTCCTTTTTTTTTTTTTCTGAGAACTTGACAGGAGAGCAGGGCTAGACCCCTTCTGAGCAAAGTGTTTGAGAACCAGACCATCTGGCTGGCTGTAGGCTCTACTTCTTACTAGTTGATTGGCCATACCTCGATCTCACGATCTTTCTAAAGCTCAGCTTTCTCTTTGTAAGAGAAAACTACGATATTACTGAGCACCACAGGGCAAGAAGCTCCAAAGGTGCTGAGATATACATGAGCCTTCTTGGTTGCCTGGAGGCAAGGTTTGCAGCTGGCACATCCTGGCTATTACCCTAAGTTCAAGTCAGTATCTTGTTTATGGTAACCTATACCTGCCCTCCACACCCCTACTGATGCCCAACTGGTTATCCACAAACAGGCAATGCAGGGAAAAGAAAAACAGTGATTTCAACCAATGGGCTGAGGGTAGCTGGATTTCTACACGCAAAAGAATACAACTGGACTCTTCTGTGGTACTGGGCATGGGACCCAGGACTTCATGCCTGATAAGTAAGCTTTCAGTCATTGGGTTAAATCCCTAG
The DNA here is from genome assembly GCA_028555095.1 of Dicrostonyx torquatus. Lineage (NCBI taxonomy): Eukaryota > Metazoa > Chordata > Mammalia > Rodentia > Cricetidae > Dicrostonyx > Dicrostonyx torquatus. Next base: position 152,268 of record JAQHUG010000634.1, read on the forward strand.
CTCTTATTAATTAATTACCAGGCTGTCCTTGAACACAGTACTGCAGGTAAGGAAGGATTTGTTTGATTTTTAATACAAAAAATTATGTGTATGATGTTTTGCCTGTATGTGTGCGTCATATCCATGCAGGACTTTCGGAGGCCGGAAGGCATTCTTGGGGTCCTGAATTCCATCTCTATGGGGCATGGTGAGGGGAACCAGTTCTTGGTCCTACCATGAAGATTTGATCTAGGGAGCCCTAGTGCCAACTGAGAACCTTCCAGATCATGGCCGAGGCTTCAGGCTGCTCCACTGTTAAACCCTAATGAAAAGTACAGTAGATTATAGATTCGAGGGGCCACCTTTGCCAGAGGACAGAGGCAAGAGTGTCTCCTCGGGGCTGGAGAGATGGCTCAGTGGTTAAGAACATAGACTGCTCTTCCAAAGGTCCTGAGTTCAATTCCCAGCAACCACATGGTGGCTCACAACCATCTGTAATGAGGTCTAGTGCCCTCTTCTGGCCTGCAGACATACACACAGACAGAATATTGTATACATAATAAATACTTTTAAAAATAACGTTATTTACAATCCAGTAAATATCAATAAACACATTAAAAATAAAGTGTCTCCTCTCAGAGAGGCTCCTACACCACGGTCACCTCATGCTCTCTGCTTGCACCTCCATCCTCTCAGCTATTCACAGAGGTTCAGGAGGACAATGTCAGAGCATAGGTGGCATGCATTTCTGCAATATCCCCCAGGAGTGGAGGCCCCGAGTCCTCCCATAGCTATGGCAATAGAGAAACTCACAGCAGCCCCTGGAGCCCAAGGCCCACATTCTGTGTTGGTCTGTATGGCTACTCCCTTGAGGGATAGACTCTAAGAAGACACTGCCAACTCCCAGGCCATTGGGACCCTGAGTGGAGAACAAGTAACCATACTTTTCTCTTCCCCCTCTTCCTTCTCTTCCTCCCCCTCCTTCTTCTCCAGTTGATGTATTTTGCTTTGAAAGAATTGACAAGAGAAGGTTGTGCTTTTACTACAAGGTGCGCCGAGTCTTCGCTGGGTTTTTCTGGACCAGGTCTCTACCAGGAAATGATGCTTGTGCTAATTCCTGTATAATCAACCTCCTGCCCTGTAATTCTCCACACAGACCTGATGTGTCCCTGGCACTTCCCTAAACATAGATGAATTCTCAGCTGTGGAGCCACAAATGACTTCTGGGACCAGAAAAAAAAAATAGGGACAGAAGCCAGATGGCTGCCAGCTGCTGGCTGCAGAAAAATAGAAGAGTTTTTAAAAACCAAGGGATTAAAGGGCATGTGGGGGACAAGAGCCCAACTCCACTGCTGACGTTTTTCAGTCTTTAGGAATCTGGTCTCATCATCATCATTACCATTTTTGCTTTTGAGACAAGATCTCCCTATTATGTAGCTCTGGCTGCCCTGGAATTTGTTATGTAGACCAGGCTGGCCTCAAACTCACAGAGATCCACTTGCCTCCTGAGTGCTAGGATTAAAAGCCAAGACCTCTTCCTTAGTGTCTGAGACCCCCTTTGAAGAACACACTTCCCTTAATTTCTTTGAAGTAGGTAAATGTAGGGTTTTATGTTGTTGATGATAAAGGATAATATCAAGTAAAAAATGAAGAGAAATTATTCAGAAATTTGATTTTGATGTGCTTTTAATTTAACCTTTAATATAACTTCTCACCATGTAGCCCAGGCTGGTCCAACTATCCTGAGTACTGGAATTACTACCTGAACTACCATGGGTAGTACTCACTGTGTTTAGAGCCAGATTTTTTTTTTTTATTTCCAGTGCAAACAGGTACAAGTACTAAACATGGTGGAAGGATTTCTTCTGGGACCTCTGCTGGCCTTGCAGATAGCATCCTCTTTCCTGTATGCTGTCCTCCTTAAGCCTGTGTCTATTCCAGATTCATCTTTGTAAGAGCACAGGGCATAACAAATTAGGTCTCTGCCCAAGGACTCCATTTTATCACACGAAAGACCGTCTTTCCAAATAAGGCTGCTTTCTGAAACCTCTGAACACGGTGCAGTCTATCACACCCTCCTGGGACTCTCCCTGCTGATCAGTCTCAGAGCCAGCTTGAAGGAGGGTGCCATGGTTTGAATGTGAAATGCACCCCTCTAACAGGCTCATGCAACACTTGTTCCTGGCGTGGGGTGCTGTTTTAGCATTTTTGGAACCTTTAGGAGGTAGGGCCTTCTTAGAGGAAGTGGGTCACTGACAAGCCTTGATGTTTCCAGCCTCATATTCTGTCCCAGCTCTGCTTCTTGGTCTGCTCAGATGTAAGCAAGTAGCTTCTTGCTACCACAACCCTGACCTCCTTGCACAGGCCTTCCTACCCTTGGCCCAGAGGTCAAAAGATACCTTTCTTCCCTTATGTGACTTCTTGCTAGACGTCTGGTCACAACAACGGAGACAGTGGAATGGGTATTCACACTGGCCTCACGCACAGGTGTACTCAGACTCTGTCTTGAACATTCCTTGTAGGCCCGAAAACCAAAGCCAGCACAGTCTGTGTCAGAAGGGGTGAGTGGACGTGAGCAACGGTTTGTTCAGTGGGTGCAGGCGACGGCAGAGTTGTAGAAGTGGGACAGGAATGGGTCAGCCCGGACAGAAGAGGTTCAGCTCTCACCCGAGAAAGCTTATTCTTCATTCAGAGTGGAAGGGAGGCCGAGGAGTCCTGTCAGACCTCGTCAGCCCACGTCTCTGTTTGTCAGTGCGTGCATCCAGGAATATATGTGTATGTGAGCCCATATGTGCAAGTGCCTGCTCATGCATGTGCACAGTCCTGCTGTTTTGCGTGTTAATGAGATTCGACACTTTCACCAGTCTCTGTTTCTAAAATTCCTTCCCTGGAGAAGACAGAAGCCAAGCTTACCCCTCCTCCTAAGGTCCCAGTGACAAACCAAGACATGATTTCACAAAGATCACTTTGGGGGAAGCAATGAGTTTATTGGGTTTAGAGCATAGGTGGAGGGGTACACACAATGGTGTGGGTCTTACTTTCCCCAGACCTGCACTTAGAAAGCCTTTACCTAATAGGGATGA
>JAQHUG010000634.1:194422-207128 GCA_028555095.1 Dicrostonyx torquatus
AGAAGACATCTGAGTACTTGCTGTTGCTTATGTCTGCTCCTCTGCTCCCCCCATGGAATCTCTAACATGTTTAGCCATTTCCAAGCTACCGAAGGCATCGTAGGTGGTCTCGCCTGGTCACATTGCAGCAGCGCATGCTTCTCCGTTCCCATGCAACATTTTTGCCATTGTGTTTCATTGAAGGTTGGCTGCTAACTCAAAGGCGTTTGCTCAGGGCACAGTAACCCAGTAACCGGACTGTATTGTAAGAAAAGAGAGCGAGCAAAGGGGCTGTTGTGGAAGGCTTCATTTCCAAACATATCCTACGTTCTGGAAACAGAGCTCGGTGATAGGGTGTTTGCCTGGTGTATAGGAGGCATTGGGGTCCCCACGCGGCTAGAAACAAAATAGCAACTAAAGAGAGTTCTGCCCAGCTTTCCGACTGAAAACGTCTTCAGAAAATGTAAATGGAATGAGACTCCTTGACACTTGAGACGCGGAAGCAGTGTTGGAGAAGAGTGGGAGAGGCTTGCTTTCCAGGTAAGTTCACTGCTCAGGAAAACCAGGATAGCTGGTGGTCTGCTTTATGGATAAACTCGTGCTATGCCATGGCCAGTTCTGCAGTCACCTGGCCCAGGTAAGGTCTTTGCTGTATGTATACTCCATGTGGTATAAATGTTGCCCTTTCAAAATGACCTGGTGCCGGGTGGTGGTGGCACATGCCTTTAATCCCAACACTCAGGAGGCAGAGGCAGGCGGATCTTTGTGAGTTCGAGACTAGCCTGGTCTACAAGAGCTAGTTCCAGGACAGGCTCCAAAGCCACAGAGAAACCCTGTCTCGAAAAACCCATAAAAATAAAAAATAAAAATAAAAATGACCTGGTTATTCCAAAATGCCTGCTTCTGAATTTGAAGTGGAATTGGAGTCTCTATGTAGCCCTGATTATCCTGGAACTCACTCTGTAGAACTGACTACCTCTGCCTCCCAAGTGCATCCGCCTGGTTATTTTTCTTCTTATTAAAGACAGGGTCTCATGTAGCCCAGGCTGGCTCTGGAACTAAATAGCCAAGGATGACCTTGAACTTTCTGCTCTTGTCTCTACCTCTCAACTGCTGGGATTACAGGTATATATCACCACACCTAAATGTGGTTCTGGGGAGGGAAGAGTCCAGGGCTTCATGTATGTTAGGTGGTTACTCTACCAAGTGAGTTATATTTCCCACTCTTCAAAATAGGTAGACTTTAGATTGGCAGCAACTACATATTTTTTGTTACCAACTCCTACAAGGAAGTGAATGGCATATTAAGGTCTCTGTAAACTGGTCCACCCATCATTTGTATGACTTTATGAATGTCTTCTCTTTTTTTTTTTTCTTAACCTAGGCTTGTACAAGACACAGTTACATCAGACATAATCACCATATCATGAGGACACATGCCTGCAGAGCATCTCAGATATGACTGCGTGAGGACCAGCTGCTCAACCACCATGCTTTCTAAGACATCAGTCAGCACCATGGAAGGTGTCTGGGAATGCAATCTATGATGGCTCCCTAGAACCTCTTCTTGTAGGAAAATCTGGAGAATCTGGGGGAATTCTTGTATTCACAAGAGGCAGTTATTGGTCATCTCTGGGCATTTTTTAACTTTACAGATCTTTACTGGGGATTTTAGGCGGTGGGACCTGGGGGATGGCCCGCAGGATGGAAGCTGGAGTTTGTCTGCCCTCAGTCCTGCGATGTACCCAGTATTCTGGATTTCTTAAATAATAATTTGTATTTAGTTAGGTTTCCCCTGCCATTCTTAGCTTATATTGAGTGAGGAACAACACAGGCTGGCTGGGTGGGGCTATGGCTCAGTTCACACGGTCCTAACTAGCAGACCAAAGGAAACTGAACCGGCAGGGGACCTTTGACACAGACATTGAAATAGCTCTAATGAGCAATCAGAACACTCGAAGATTAGGATGTGGATAATGATGACAAAAAGAAGTGAGTAGGCAGATGTGTTGGGGGACATCTTAATCCCAGAATTGGGTAGGTAAAGACAGGAGAACTGTTACAAGTTTGAAGCCATCCTGAGCTCCACAGGGAGTTTCAGGTCAATCAGAGTTATAGAGCAAGACTGTATCTCAAAAAAACAACCTCTAAATGAAAATACTAAAACTGTGAGCAAGCACAGCTGGATAGACTCAATGGCAGGATGGAGACGAAAGAGAATCACCAGTCTGAACAACACAGAGAAGAGATGAAAAGATTTTCATGGGGACCTGTGGCATGGGAGATGAGAAAGACGATGAAGGTGTTCAAAGATTGGAATGAACAATGGCTGGAAACTCTCAATTTGATGAAAGATATAAAACTAGAAGGGTCAAGATGTTGCGTGAACTCCATGTGGGATAAACTCAAAGGGGTGACTGAGCACCTGCCATCCCAGCCACGCGTTGCACTGACAGTCTGAATGATGACACGTTCTTCATGGAGATTGTGGAGGCCAGAGTGAAAAGAAACATGTCACCTGGGGATTCTGTAGCCAGAGTGGGGCATGTTGGCACACACCATCATCCCAGCATGAGCGGGGTTGAGGCGGGACTGCCATGAATATGGGGCCAGCTTGAGCTAGAGTGAGACCCTAACTTAAGGGGGGGGGTGTCCTGAAAGGTATTAATGAGATAATACTAAAAATGTTTAGCCTAAAAGAAAGCAGGTTCAGAGAAGCTGAAAAGCATTTTAAAAATGCAGAAGAAGCTAAACATATCTGTGTACACAGTGCCTTCTTAATGTTTCCATGACAACAGTGCTGTGAAGATGCTGAGAATTCCTGGGACCTACGTGGCTGCAGAATGTGAGCATCACACCCAGAGTGATACAGGTAAGTGAAGACGGCCTGTGGCTAGCAGCTGTATCGGACTGAGGCAAAGGCTGCGTGGACAGGCCCAGAGTTGGGTGAGTCGTCTACAAATAGGGACTCTGATGGGACTGGTAAGTTCAGAGTAAGAGCTGGACACTAGAGATAACAGGTGAGAACCAGCCACAACGCAGGAAAGCCTGGTGATGATGAAGAGCCAACAGTCAGGAGCTCCAGCTCCCCCACCCCCAGTCATGCAAACTCCCAGAGACACAGCTAGAAATTCATGACAGAAGATCTGGTCAGGTGGAAATTAAACAGCACACACATAAAACATTGCCGAAGAGAAAATCTCAGAGTTGGAGAATGTTTTAAATAAAGGAGAAATGAAGTTGGTCATATTAAAGTTTGCACAAGAAAGGTAGTACTCAGGAAATGTTGCGTGTTAGGAAAACAGGCTTTGCTGGGTGTGGTGGCACACACCTTTAATCTCGGAACTCTTAAGACAGAGGTGGGTAGATGGATCTCTTTGAATTTGAGGTCATCCTAGTCTACCTAACAAGTTCCAGGGCTACACAGTGAGATCCTGTCTCAAACAAAAACCAGGCCAATTTGATAATCTACAGTAAGTCATTTATGTATTCCAGAAGAGCTGCAGAGAGATTTTGGTGATCCACCTCTACCCTGTATTCACTCCGGCCTCTCTAGCTCAAGACGGTCTTAAGGTCATGACAGCCTCCTTCTGTCTAGGTCTATTGCGATTATAGAAGTGTGCCACCGCACCTGGCAGGAGAACAATGTGTGTGGTGTGAAGGTGCTTACTGGGGGTCGAATCCAGGCAGGGCCTCGCACATGGGGAAGGAAGCACTTTACTACCGAGCCTGAGGTTTCCTCATCAACCGAATCCTTTGCTAGAGGTAGCGAGTTTGCTGAAAATGACTGCAAAACAACGTAAAGTGCGGAAAAAGAGGCACAGATGCCCTCGCGATGGGAGACAGACAGTGGAGGTCAAGGGGGATGTGGGAGCCAAACAAGATGGGCAGGTTGACCTGGGCCCACAGCAGCTCCTGCACCGACCTCGGCTAAGAGCCTTGCAGTCCACAGAGCAGGACAGTGCAGTGTGCATGAGACACTCGGTTCCACTTTATTTCCAGATGACAATGAGTCCTCAAGGGTTAGCATTTCAGATGTGGGTCACAGACATGGTGTAGAAAGGGCAAGAGGGAGTAAATATGAAATGCGCTGGCTGTTAGCGCCAGAGTCCTTTGATACTGAGCCGTGTGTAACCAACACAATGAGAAAAGTACGCTCACATTCACAAACTGCATTTCCTGTGAGTTGAAAAAAAAAAAGCTTCATTGAGTGCAGGATTCTATCATGTCACACTGGCCCTGTGCTGAAGGAACGGGCCAGGATGTGGGCAGCACAAGCTTGGTTTCACGGAACAGGAAGGGGTAGACGTGGGGTGGGGATCTTTGCATATGTGTGGCATCTAAAGGTACTGTCCACTGAGTTAGTTCGCTGCGGAGCCCTGTCTCCCAGCGTGCACTGCGGCGGCTTCCCCCATGAAGATCTACTTCTGTGCGGAGTAGAAAAGTGGCAGTAGAGACTCCAGACTCTTCAGGCTCCAGCAGCTGTGCTCCAGAAACCGCCACGGAACCTGAGAAATGTTAAGTGTGGTTAGATGCCTGTGTGGTTGTAAATGCGAAACAGCTCACAGCCCCGTGGACAGGACGGTTTTCATCTTTGGCTTAAACACTAGCTCATCCCGCTAGACAATGCCATTGAGCTGGGCATGGTGGCATACTCATTATCCCAGTATTCGGGAGGCTGGAGCAGGAGGAGTGTTATAAGGTAGTAGGCCCATCTTGGGCTATATAGTGAGCTTCTGCCTCAACTTCCCTGACAAAAAAAGGTCACTGTGGTAAATGGGAGAGAGCTATCAAAGTATAATAGCTGGGCAGTGGTGGCACACATCCCAGCATTTGGGAGGCAGAGGCAGGCAGATCTTTGAGTTCCAGACCAGCCTGGTCTACAGAGCGAGTACCAGGACAGCCAGGGATATACAGAGAAAACCTGTCTCAAAAACAAGAAAAAAAATGTTTAATGGAGAGCTTGCTGGTTTTAGAGATGCTCCTGTAGAGGCTTCAAGTAGGCCAAGTCTGCTCCATGGTTTAATAAGAAGGAATTGCTGCCCCAGCAGATACCACGGGGCTCTGTGTGCCCTGCCTTTGCGTCTGAGTGGTCGGGAGGAGTCCCTGCAGGGTCGGTCCTGTTGGGCACACCTCTGACTATCCCTATGGGTCTCCTCTCCTGCTCTCCCCAACCCTCCCATTGCAATTTCACATCCTCTCTTTTCTGTCCAGCATGCAGGGCCTCCACACCCACCTGTGTTGCTGGCGTGCCTAGCAGCCACACTCCTGTGCATTTGGGGCCTGTGTACGCCGTGGTGACCGTAGCTGTCTCAGGGCAGCGTCTCCATACTGGATGCCAGAGCCCATCCTCTCCGGGTCCAGCTCACCTGAGGACCAAGAAAATGGCTATGAGTCTGTATTCAGGCAAGTGGGATTGGCACGCTGTTTAGGGGTGCTGAACTACAGCCTTGCTCCAGCAAGCAGCAGGGGGCGCTGTTGAGGTACAGGGCAAAACCCACAGATGAGGTCAGGGAAGGCTGTTACCTGATTCGATTTTGTTCAGTATTTTCCTTGCGCACTGCATGAAAGCCTCTTCAACGTTCTCGCCAGTCAGTGCACTCGTTTCCAGGAACATCAGCTCTGAAAGTGACATCAAAGAAGACAGCGAGCCACGGTTAGAAGATAGCAATGTTTACATTTTTTTTTAAATTGCATTTATTTGTTCATTTTGGAGAGAGTGCGCACTATGGCGCGTGTGTGGTGGGAGTTAGTTCTCTCCTTCCACTATGTGGGTCTCAGGGATGGAACTTGGTCCTCAGGCCCGGAGGCAAGTGCCTTTGTCCACTGAGCCATCTTGCTGGCCCAATGACAGTGACTTTGAACTGCTAACAGCCTGCACAGCATTCTCATAGAGTGACAAGCAAAATTCAATTCAGTACCTAAATCCTCTAATTTCTAAAAACATAAAATTAATATACTTAAATATACATTTTGTTGTTGTTTGTTTTTTTGAGGTAAGGTTTCATTAGCTGAGGCTGGTTTGAACTCTTAATCCTTACCTCTTCTGTCTCAAGTGCTGGGATTACAGGTACCATCACATCTGGGTACATCAATGTTGTTAAGTAATGGGGAATTCATTGAATGATCATTATACCCCAATTCCTGAACTGACAAGAAGTAAGCACACTGGTGCCAAAGGAGGTGGTGAGCTGGGATTGAACCTGGGTCCTTTGCAAGAACAAGTGCGCGTAACCACTGAGCCAACTCTCGAGCCCTGAAGTCTCGCTGGAAGTCAAGCTCCCTTATCCCCAGAGCAGGGGCTGATTCCAGCGGAAAGCCTGCTCCGTGCGTTGGCTGCACCGCCACTATTAGCCTCTGGTCTGTCCTGATAAGGGACTTTCCTTGTTGTAGTAAACAGCTCCTGCTTTCTAAGTAACTCTAAAACAACGGTTCTCAACCTGTGAGCTAGGACCACTGGAAAGCAGAGATTTAGATTATGATTCATAGCAGTAGCAAAATTACAGTTATGAAGTAGCAGCAAAAATAATTTATGACTGGGGGTTAGCACGGCATGAGGAGCTGTAGTAAAGGGTCGCAGTTTTAGAAGGTTGAGAGCTGTTGATCTAAAACATCATCCCATGGACGTCATCTGCACTGCGTCTGTCTTTTTTCCTTCTTCCTATCCACCCCTCCCCTGACTTTTTGAAACAGTTTGCTTCAAGCTTTCAGTAATCCTTCTGCCTCTGCCTCCCAAATACAAGGATTACAGGCCCACACCACCATGGCTGGCTTATGTTTATTTTTTTAGTAAAAACCCATCAAACTGGGAAAACAGTTTTCTGTCCTTGAGTCCAAACAGATGTGACCACAAGGATATATTAGTATGCGCTGCTCTCAGAATGAAGACTCTTCCTGAATGTCTATAATGCTGTTATCTCTATAAACAATGGATAATTTTGCAATGCAGTTTAAACATTATTAAATTTGTTACCTAGTCTACATAGCAAGTTCTAGGACAGCCAGGACTACATAGACAGAGCCTGTCTCAAAAAAAAAAAATCAAACAAAGATTCGTTATCATTAAACAAATGACTTAATGTAAGAAAATGAAGCCAGCTTGTTTCTTCTGCTTCCTTTCTATGTGGGATACATACAATGTGTGCCACCCTAAGATGGGTCCTTAGGGAAGGTAATAAATACCTTGTTTTCCTCAGCACAGTGGCCTTTGTCAGCAGAATGTGACATACTGAGCTGGGCCGAACTATAGTCTAAGTTCCACAATTTTGTAAGATAATTTAATCTCAAAACTCCACCCAAAGAGATGTCACTGTGCCCAGACCCACCCACCCTATGAGACTCTGTAAGAGGAAGACGTCACTTGCCGTTCTCTTGTGCAAACCTGGAGGCTTCAAGGAAGGTGACTTCACGGTCAGCATCCAGGTCCTTCTTGTTCCCGCAGAGGATGATGACAATGTTCTGACTCGCCAGCATTCTGGCATCTGTTAACCAATTAGTAAGCGCATTGTAGGTTTCTCGGCTGTGTAACATAAGATTGTGGAAATAATACATGTATTTTATAAAACCAGCAACTCTTTCCAGCCATCCTCACCATGCACACTGCTTGTCAACATTTCAGCAAGGGCAACAGGGCCTCAGAAGTGACGTGGGAACCCAGTGCTTGGTGAGACATCAGACCCAGGGGCTATGTTTAGCTTGTGTTACCACGAAGTCCGTGAGTCAGACGGTCTGGGTTCAAAGGGAAAGGGGTCTTTTCATTCACTTCACAAATGCACCTGAGCCCTGACGATGTGCAAGGTACATGCCTGGCTTGCAACACTCATTGCTGTCACCTGTAGATCTGCGGGCACCTTGACCCACAGGAGTCTGCCACTAGGAGCTGGGGGCTCAGGGACATGCAGGACTTCCTGGCTCTGTCTACCGAGGACCAACTCAGACCTACAGATTGGCTCACACATTTAAGGACTGGCACAAGTGATACCACACCCTGGTAGGATGAGCCTCTTGTGGCACCGGGGGAGAGGAGGGTGGAGTCAGGAGCGTCACCCTCTCAGAAGAGAAAGACAACTATTCTCTTTTGGATCAGATTCCTCTCAGGAAAGGCCCCTTAGTGGAACCCTCTGGGTCACAATGCTTCCAGGACAATGTTGCAAATTCTGAGGTCAGGGCATTGATGAAATATCCTCAAGGACAGGAATGGGCTGCAACCTGCGTTGGCCAATCCTGTGGCCACCAGCCACATGTGGCACGGAGGATTTGAAATGTGGCCAGAGCAGCCCAGGAAGAAACTAAGTTGTTACATGCAGCTAGTAACTGCAATAATTATTTCACTAGTTGGTTTAAACCCACTCCCTTCCATAGCTTTCTGAGGGTTCAAGAATGTTACCCTCATCTCATAGATGAGGAAACCAAGACCCAAACAGGGAGATCTGGGCCTGCAGAGATCACAAAGCCCCTGGCTCGACCTGGGATCTGAACCCAGGTGATCTGAGCCTGAGTCTCCATCTTTAGCCCTTTGATTCACTTCCAAGAACTCACAGAGCCCTGCAGACCTCAGGCATGTGTCCCACGTGGTGTGAAGGAGACCAGTGAGGCGGAAGGCTCGTTTCAGCCCCCAAGAGCTCACAAACAAACACTAAAGACCTCTATGAATCCCCTGGAAAGGGCCCAGCGGTTTGCTGGGTACAGCCATGCTGCCTGTCTAGACCCAAGTGAATCACACATCTCACCAACACGGATGCAGAGCACCGAGTCTGTGGTCGGGAGTTGACTTTACCTGGTGATGTCGTAGACAAGGAGAGCCCCAGCCGCACCTCTGTAGTAGCTTCTTGTCACAGACCTGGAGGAACGACAGGGCTTCTAACAACCAGGGCCTTTACTCCGCCCATAGAAACCATGCTTCCGCTGTGAACACAACATAGGGCTAAGACCAGCAGGTGCTCTCCAAAGCAGGTACAGCTCTACTGAGCACAGGAGGCTCTGGGGTCTGCATGTGGCCCAAATGTCCTTAGCTCTATGTGAACACCACGCTCCAGGAAACCCGCACATCCCTGTCTGCCACTTCTGGGTGCCCTGTGCTACCCCCTCCCTTCTTCCCAGGAAAAGCTTGGATGGGAGCAGCCTAGATTCCTGCCAGCGGCCCACATTTACTCTTTTTTCTACAAGGATTGGCCTTCTGTCTACTTCACATTCTCAGTGATCTGTTTTTCAGTAAAACATTTTCTCTTCTATAACACCAACTTCTCTCTCTGCTAGTTTTTTTTTAATGTATTCATTTATTATGTATACAATGTTCTGCCTGCCTGTGTGTCTGCAGGCTAGAAGAGGGCACCAGACCTCATTACAGATGGTTGTGAGCCACCATGTGGCTGCTGGGAATTGAACTCAGGACCTTTGGAAGAGCAGCCAGTGCTCTTAACTGGTGAGCCATCTCTCCAGCCCAACTAGTTTTTTTTTTTTTTAACTTTATTATATGATGTTGGGGTGGGGCATGTATGTAGAAGTCAGACAAGAACTGTGTGAAGTCCTTACTTCCACCTTTGCATGGGTTCTGGGGATGGAATTCAGATTACCAGGCTTGCCCAGCTTTTATCTACTGAGTCATCTTGTTAGATTTTTTTTTATACTAGCAAAATACCACTTGCTCTTGCACCTCCTATGGTCTCATTGCTCAGGCTGGCCTTGATCCCCTGGACTTAAGTGATTCTCCTGTCTCAACCTCCAAAATAGCTAGGACTATAGGCACCACCGTACCAGAGCCCCAATTTTAATTAAAAAGTGAAAAGTCTGCTGTGGGGGTGTGATGTATTCCCCATGGAATCTGGACTCTGGCTTGCGGACTATACAGAGAGTCCACACACAGTCTTGCACTCACTGTTACAAGACACTAGCTGTACAAACTGATTAGCAGGGACCCGGAGTCAGCTGTGCAAGAGTGGCCCCCAGAGCAGCTGTCATAGCACGTTCCAGTTAGTGTAAGGGAGTGAAAACCCACTACGGGCGTCTAAAGATTCCTCATACAAGTGTAATATGGAAAAAGCCATTTGTCCTGTTGCACTGCCTTGATTTTAACCTAAAAGCATACTGTGGCTGGGACGGTGCTGCACACCCATCATCCTGACCTCAGGAGCACGACACACGCAGGTCAGAGGCTTGAGGTCCACCTAGACTGCTCAGCCAGACCCTGCCTCAAAACACCGAAGCAAAGACTGAAACCCGAAACCAACTGCAGGGATGCTCAGCATCACAGCCTCCAGACCGAGTTGCCACCTGAGACTCTAGTTACTTAGTGCTCTCTCTTGCTTGTTTTGGTATCTGGGGTCCAGTTGGTGTGCTCTCTTCGCAGTGAGAGCTTCCAGGCTGAGCCAGAACTTCTGAAATCAGTGTGCATGTTGGTTTGAGACCACACACAGTGAGGAACTCTAACTAAATAGTTTGAGTCCATGTTCAAGTATTCTTTTTTTTTTTTTTTTAAACATTCTGCCTCCATGTATGCCCGCATTCCAGAAGAGGGCACCAGATCTCATTACAGATGGTTGTGAGCCACCATGTGGTTGCTGGGAATTGAACTCAGGACCTCTGGAAGAGCAGCCAGTGCTCTTAACCTCTGAGCCATCTCTCCAGCCCCAAGTTCAAGTATTCTTAGTAAATTAGGAGAGCTACCTGAATCGCTCCTGTCCAGCTGTGTCCCATATCTGTAACTTTACATATTTACCACCAACATTTATTATTTTTGAGCCAAACTCCACTCCTATGGTATGATTTGAGTCATCTTTGACTAAAAAAGAAAAACAAACAACAAATAATTACATTTTAGAACATGAAGGTAACAGTTCACAGATTTCAATAGTAACGTTAAGATCAGGGACTGAAAAACTAAAATAAAAATAGTCAAAAGAAGTGGGGGAGGGGCTGCACTGTGGGCTCTGTAGATGAAAAGGCCATTAGCTTTGGCCAACCGTTCTCTCTCAGTCAGCTGACGAACGGCACTAACTTTAGTAAATCACACAATTCCTGTTGTCAGAGAGACAGGAGAGAGTTCCCCATCTCCTAATACAAGGTGTAGTTACTGGAAGAGGCTTCCCTGAGCCTGAGAAGCCCAACTGTCCATGGGAAAGACTAACATCAACCACTTGACACCAGCCTGCCACGCGGGAGGGCGTGTGCCTGGTAACACTGGACACTTAGCAGGGAAGTGATCAAACTAGTTATTTCCAAAGAACTGAACAGAGGAGACCCAAAGATAACTTGATCATAGAACTCTGACTGGGGTCTGTCTGGGGATTTTTTTTTTTTGGTCCTTTCTTATGTGTATTACTGGTACCAAATGTTCATTAGTTGTAGCATTGCAGAGCAAAACTATGAATGAGTTTATTGGAGAGTCCCATCACTTCTTACGACAGAGAGATGAGCTAGAACCAATGCTACCCCTGTCCCCTGCTGGCTCTCATGACTTGGACACAGTGAACTGCTTCCAAAATCAGGGATGCCACTTGATGATACATTTTTTTTTCCTTCTGGAGTCATGAGAGGTTAGATAATCTAGCCTGTGCCAGAGACAGATTCCAGGGTGGGATCAGGTAGGAGGCTCCGTACCCCAACCCCAGGCGCACTGCAGGGCAGACCTCAACAGCAACCCGGATGGAGGCATGCTCTTGTGACAAGGAGAACAAGCTTCCCCTGGAGGCTCCGGGGACAGTGAGGAATGGATACACCATCTGCCTGACTGCTCTGTTGTTTGCAGAGATGGAGTGGGCACTGTAAATACACAAAGATGACCTGTGTGCTGGTTCATGCCTGCATGTAGTCCCAGCAATTGGGAGGCTGGGCAAGAAGATGGCATGGATTTGAGGCCAAGTTGGCTATAAAGTCCCTGGCCAGCTAGACAGCTAAAGGATGAGAGAGGACCTGTTTCCAAAAATCAAAACTAAGCAGACATGCAGATAACTGGGTCTGTTGGTAACCACACTAGAGCCTCTGCTGGGCAGAGGATTGGACAAGCTCTTTAATGAGGAAGTGGCAGAGTAAATTCCAGAAACGTCTTCATTTTCTGCCACAATACTCTGTACTCGTCCCCTCCTCCCACCCGAGGAGTTTCCCACCTCGGTGCGCTGTATTAAGCCAGTTCTGTGTCGAGCCTTCCTCTGACTGCCCTAGACCAGCAGACCACTCTCCTAGTTCTTCACACTGGGATCACAGTTTTGCTTCTTCTGAGGGTGTTTTGAACCTTACAGGCTTCCATAGTCTCATACAGTGTGGAAGAAAGATCAGATCTCCCCTAAATGTTACTAGCCGGCGTAAGCACGAGTGGCTGTGGTCCAGAGTCCTCTGTAACAGACATTTCTCCCAGGGGGACCTGTGACTTCGTTTCACTTCCTGACCCGTAGGCCAGCGTAGGAGACAGAAGGGCCTGAGAGACTGAAGGCCACTCAGAGCAATCGAAGGCTATGACCCACCCAACTGCACTCCAATGTGGCTCTCGCTTCTCTGCCAGGAAAGAGGGTTCTTGGTGAAGAACCCATCATGCTTACTGTTTTGTCATCTCTTAGGATAAGAAGACACTAGACACCGAGCCACTGTTAAACCGGAATACTAACTTCATAAACACTCCATCATGTAAAAGTCTAAGAATGCACTCAGAAGGCAGGGAGGGACGTTGGATGGATCTCCATGAGTTCACGGCTATGCTGGCTTACATAGTGAGCTTCAGTCCAGCCAAGGCCATATA
>JAQHUG010000634.1:208183-219577 GCA_028555095.1 Dicrostonyx torquatus
CCTGCCTCTGCCTCCCAAGTGCTGGGATTAAAGGCGTGAGCCACCACCGCCCGGCTCACATGTTTAAAATTTTCAAAAAATAGAAATTTAAAAGTGAAGCACTCTGAAGTTACGGCTTCCCCCTCTGTGCCCAGGGAAGGCTCACGGACATCACAAAAACGTCTGGTCTCACTCACATTTTTTTTCAATGAACTGATGAAGCAAACAAGATTTGCCGGTTCCCGCATTTCCGATGACCAAGAATTTAAACAAGAAATCTGAAAGGGAAAGAAAGAGTAAGGAATTAGTTTAAAGGGAGCTATGAACACACTCAGACCATGGTCACAGAACTTAGTGGTGTGTTAGCTACTGATAAGGAAGAGGTGGCTGACTTCTTCTAGAACACAGACACCGGCTGGCCTTTCCTAGCTACGTGTTGTCTGTTTGCATAGCTCCGATATATTCAGAGCTTTCCCAAACTGTTCCTTCAGCGACTTCAGAAGTTGGAAGGTTGGAAATTGTGACAGCGAATGAAACGGGTCCCTGTTAGCCTCTGCAAACACGCAGACTTGGTCGTGAGCAACATTAGAAGTGGAAGCCTGTTCCTCTCTGCACACAGGGGAGTTCCCAGGCGTGCGGTGTCATTGTGTCACTTCTCATCCCTTGGCTGTAGTTCCCGGAAGGTGGCTGAGGCCAAGTTCAGGCTACATGTCTAGTGTCGGACGCAGTGCAGACAGGGCTGTTTTAATTTGGGGTATTTCTTTTAAAAATGTATTACCGTATTGTAGTGGGGTTTTGCCTGTATGTCTGTGTATCTACTGTGTGTATGCAGTGCCTGCAGAGGCCTGAAGAGGGCACCAGATCCCCCTGGAGCTCCTGTGTAGAAGCTGGGAATCAAACTTGATTCCTTGGAAAGAGTAGCCAATGAATGCTCTTAACCTCTGAGACAGTGGTTCTCAGCCTTCCTAATGCTGTGACCCTTTACTACAGTGCCCCAACAATAAAATTATTTTTATTACTACTTTATAACTATCATTTTGCTAGTGTTAGGAATCGTGATATTATATCTGACATGCAGGGTCACTGGACCCCCACAAAGGGGTTACAACTCAGAGGTTAAGAATTACTGCCCTGCAACAGCTCTCCAGCTCCCGGGGACATCCTTTCACAGGACTGAAGAAGATTTCCAAGATGGAATTGGTTAATCAATATGAAGCGGCTTTGGAAAGTCAGGGTTGCAAACTTTCAGTGTAGTAGAGGCTGGTCTTGAACTCTTGATCCTCCTGCCTGTCTCCTACGTACACCGTTACAAGTTCCCCAGCACTTCAACTGCTGCCTCTCCCCACCCCCTTCTCTGAGACAGAACCTCACTATATAATCGTGCTGGCCTCAAACTCCCAGAGATCTGCCTGCCTCCACCTCCCGAGTGCTGAGATTAAAGGCATGATGGCTAGCTTGCTTGCTTCCTTTGTAACTCCAAGTCTTACTATGTAGCTCTAGCTGGCCTGGATCTTGCTCTGTAGACCAGATTGGCTTCAATTCCGAGATTTGTCTGCACACCCGAGAGCTGGGATTAAAGGTATTTACCACCTCACCCACCCAATCGCTTTCTCTTTAGTCACAACTCTTAGGCCTGCATAGCTGGGAGCTGCACAACATGGGCTCCTTGTCCGCTAGGACCTGCCTAGCCTAACCTTGTCTTAGCCCTGACCCGCTGCAAGCCTCATCCTGCCTGGCACCCATGTTCTGTATTCCTAACTCTCTCCAGATCACATCCTCATCCCGATGGGACCAAGTGCTGACGACCCTAGCCAACTCCCTGCACTCCCTGGCTAAGCTGAGCCAGCTGCTGGGTTTGACATGGCCCTGTCACCAGCTTCTAAGAACTATCACCATCACTCAGAAATCAAACCTATTTGGTCTCCAATGATATCCAAATGGCTGCAGAAAATCATGGGGCAGTGCCATTAGAATCGTGCCAGCATTTAAATGCCAATAGCTTCAGCTTCTCACTGATCTAAAGCATGACGTCAAGACTCCACTCTTCTTTGAGATACCCACACCCACGTTCTTGCATGGGTTTGACTTTCTTGAGTGCTTCTTTTTCTCTTAATCATTAAGTATAAAATTATATTAAAATATCTTTTAATAAACTTCAACTCTGGTTCAAAACCAAGTTCTAATAAGGGCTCTAGAAATGAGTTCACAGTCTCAAGCACTGGCTGCTTTTGCAGAGGACCTGGGTTTGTTTCTGAGCACCCACATGGCAGCTCACAGCATCCTGAACTCCAGTTCCAGGGAATTCAGTCCCCTCTTCTGGCCCGGGAGGCATCAGGTACACACACAGCGCACTTACGTACACACAGACAGAACACAGACAATTAAAAACTGAAGCTTTAAATAGTCATGTTCACACCAACATGGTTCACGGTAGTAAAACAGGGAAGCAACTCAAGTAAGTGTCCATCAGTGTAGAAACAGACACACACAACATGGCATCTTCATACAACAAACCGGAACTTAGCCTTAAAAAGGAAGTGCTTCTAATAACTGCTATAGCAGATGAACGTAAGAATGCTGGTGACGTAAACCAGTCATAAAATGACAAACATTGGTTCTGCTTATGTGAGGTCCTCAGAGTAGACTGAAAGCAAAGTGAGGGTTGCCAGGTCCTGGGGTGGAAATGGAGAATTGTCATTTCAGGGGCATGAACATCAGTTTGGAAAATGAGGGTTCAAGAGATGGGTGGTGGTGACCATTACATTGTGACAGGTGACTGTACTTTTATTTTTGTTCTTTATCGGAGAGCTTATTTACTTTTGCTTTATTGTATGGGTGTTTCCCTTCATGCATATTTCTACACCCTATGCACGCAATGCCTTTGCGGCTGGCTCCCCTGGGAACTGGAGCTGCCAGGTGGGTGCTAGGAATCAAACCTGGGTCCTCTGGAAGAGTAGCCAGTGCTCTCAACCACTGAGCCATCTCTCTAGCAACCCAGGAGATGGGACTGTACTTTAGTAGCACTGAAATGCACACTCAAAGTTTCAGTTGGTTCAGATTCCCAGTCTAAAGGGAACGGAAATTTCTCAACCTTATTCACCATTCTCTTCTGTCAGGAAGTAACATTATGTAAGTTATACAGAGAAAGTAAAAAAGAACTTCGGTTGGGTCTGCTGTCGCCTTGAGCGGGGAGAGAGAAGGTAGAGACTGACAATAGGCAGGCAAAGGGAGACTCCCATGGAACACTAACGACTCCGCTCAAAGAACAGAAACCCCTGCTCTGGACCTTAGACTCAGTTGAGTGCGGTCTCAGCTCAGATTTGCTGAGCTGTCCTCTGCAAACTAACTGCTGACCGCACCATTGCCACACCTGGCCAAAGGGTGACGTGTCAGCGTGCCGTGATGGAGAAAGGACTGGCAGGATTCTAAACTATATGTAGCTGCTTAAAAAAAAAAAAAAAAAAAGATGACAGCCTTGTCTGACACGATTGTAGAAATATGTACTAGAATTACTTAAGTGAGAAATGGGGACGCTAAGGAAATAGGAAGAGGGGTGGTGGGGTGGCTCCGAGGTTAAGAGCACTCGCTGCTTTTGCAAAGGACCAGTGTTCAGTTCCCAGAACTCCTATAGCATGTAACAAGCTTTTGTAACTCGAGTTCCAGGAAATCTGATGCCCTCTTCTGGCCTCCAAGGGCACTGCACACATGTGCTGCACAGACATGCACGCAGGCAAGACACTCTTACGCATAACATCTTAAAAGCAAGGGAAGGTTGGAACAGAGGAAGGTAAGGGTGCTACCCTTTACGTTGGGAAAATGGTGTCAGCCAATGATGCTATATTGTGCGTGTATAATGCTGTGTCTCTGGCAACCACTAAGAAGCTGTGACGCCAACTGTGTAGGTCAGGTGTGGTGCAGTCGGCACTTTGTGGGGTGTGGGTACAGCAGAACCAGGAATTTAAAGTCACCTCAGCTATTTAAGGACTTAGGAGCCACCCTGGGCTCTGTGAGGCCCTAGTTCAACAACCATAATAAATACAACAACCCCACACCCATCCACCAAGCAAACGACAGAAAGGAGAGAGTGGAGGGGAAGTTAGCTACCATGACAAGGGGCTGGCGAGGTAACAGCACAGTAGGCTCTGGGCAGTGGAGTTGGCCAGTGTTTTATGAATATTTATTACATGGCTTTTTTTTTTTTAACCTCTGTTCCCTCCTAACTCACGGATTTTCCTTCCCAGGGTATATCTTCTTCTTATACTCACAAGGTCACGGAAGAATCAGCTGAAGGCAGGGGAAAGTCTGGATCCCAAAATAGGAATGCTAAAATGGGATATTATGCCGGTGCGCTTTTAACTTCCCATATGATAAATGTCAGGTGGGATTATGGGAAAGCTATCAAGCAATCAGCAATCAGTGGGTAGGCAGTAGCCACCCTCCCGCAGAGGCATTGCAGAGCAAAACAGTCACAGCTGCCAGAGGACATGACATTCAGTGCCCATCCCCCCTCCCCAGACCCTCGCAGACCCACAGCTGGACCACGAGCTAAGGCACAGAAGCAGGGAATGCAGGAGGGGACCACTCAACGTGACCAAACAGCTCAGCACCCTATGCTCAAAAGCCAGCGACCGCAGGCTCGGTTAAGCAACAGCGCCTCTGCGTGTGTGGCGGCTGCTGGCTGTGACCTCCATCTTGCTTTAACCCTGGGCCTGTTCTCAGTCTCAGACGATGGCTCCACTCTGCATCATGGCATCCTGCTGTTTTTTCTTTCTGAGCTCATTATGGAACTGATTTATCTGAAACTGGGATGTCCAGTCCTCAAGTTGAGAGAATGCCGTGTGGGGGAGGGGTTCTCGCCACCTGCAGTCTGGGTCAACACCAGATTTCAAGAGACACCGACTTGGTCTTCCCAAGAATGCTGCCCACTTCTCTAAGGAAGGGGAAAGCGATACATGAGACACAAACATGGTGGCCTCCTCCTCCCAGGACGCCCACCCTCACACACGCTCATCCTCACAGTGGAGAACTTCTGAACACAGGTTCTATGACGTCTCCCTAGTTTCCCCTTCACGCAGCCACACTGATGTTAAGATTCCCACGCGCCATAGGAGGGTGGGGGCCCTTGACCTGCAGGACCCTCTCCAGGAGTCCGTCTTCTTGCCAGGAAGGGTTCGGGCTGGATGGTACTTGGCCCTGGATAGGTAGGATGTAGGCATCTGGAGGGTTCCTTGCTTTCCCTGCTTGGTTTGTCAAAGGCTGCAGGCGCAGGCAGAATCTATTTTGAGATAATGAGTGGCAGAATCATCTGAAAACACCCGTAAACCAACAAGGTGAGCACACAGGAAGCGTCCTTCACAGGGTTGACCATGAAGGTCTCTGGTGAAGTCCGTGCCCCTGAGGCAGAGCAGAATCCTGACTGCGGTGGGCTCTTCAGCCAAGTGATGCGTGTGATGGAGACACTGTAGGCCCGTCCAGAAGCTGGGAGGGAAGAGGTAGAGGATGAGAGGGGGATGCAGAGTGGTGGGTACATGCCAGAGGAGAAGGGGGGGGCTGAGATGTAAGCAACTGGGGACAGCTGTGCAAAAGGCTGGCTCATCTCCTTCTGAGACAACAGGGGAGGCACAGGTGAGTGTGCTGCCTGGACGAGGCGGGCACACTCCTTGCTGGTATCTCCATCTATCGGTGGGCTCCACCGGGGCAAGTGATGGGCTGAGCTGTGCAAGGCGGCTGACATACAGGAAAGCGGAGTGTTAGCGGTGAGCGAGCTGTACACCCGCCACCGCCGCCCCTACAAAGCTCTCTGTCCTACAGCAGCAGGTCTACAGAGTAAAGGATTGGGCCAGGATGTGCCCTAGAGGAGCATTGGCAGCAAGTAAAGATGCTGGAGCTTGGGGCGGAGGGCAAGGTATTTGGAAAGGAAGCGGACTATGACCTATCAAAGAGCCAGGAATTTCCATGACAGGATGGATGTAGTCAGTAATGGGAAGTGGACAGAGGATGTCCAGGGCGAAGCCAGGGAACTGAATACCTGAAGCAGAAGAAGAGAAGGTGACCGGAAGTGACCCTGTGGAGCTGTGAGGCTGAGGGACTGACCCGTCATCTGTACAGATGCTGCAGGCGCCAGGTCAGTCAGGAGCTGAGAACAAAGTAGGACGCCCAACAGATGACCCGGATGATGGCTCACCTGAATGTCCGTGGATGACAGCAACTCAAGAGTTGGCGGGACTCAGCATGGAGGGGGTGTGTATTTCAGAAAGGGGCTCAGCATGGAGGGGGTGTGTATTTCAGAAAATGCAAACCCTGGTGCTCTCCTAAGGTCGGGCAGCCCAGAATGGGAAGTCAGCTGCCAGGGCAGGACACAGTGAACCAAAGATAAGCAGTCTGATTAGAACAGCTGCCTTTAATGACGAACAAGTTCGGGTGCATTAAAGAGTAGACTGTCGAATCTATTAGGTTAGCAGAGGGACAAAGCCTGCCAAATTCTATAGAGAAATAATGGCAAATCATCGGTCACGATGATTTGCGGAATATTTCAACCAGAGGAGAGACGGAGAAGAGAAGCAGGGAGAGCAGAATCGCTTTTCTGTTTTAGACAGGGTCTTAATGTACCGTCTAGGCTTCTGCCTCCCAAGTCCTGGGATCACAGGTGTGGGTGACCCCGCCCACTGTGAATAGCTAACTTGATTTGTGGCTGACCCAAAGGGCCTTCCTGATGTTCCATGATGTACTGGAAGGTCAGGTAAGCATGCCAGACAAAGAACAGCTCGCTCTCAGCTCCTCCTTTATGGGGCTCATGTGCCAATTCTGACCCGCTGAGGGCAGAGACTTTTCATCTTTGAAGGTCTGACCTCCTGCCATTGTGATCTGGCCACCGTAGGCACACACAGAAAACATGGGTCCTAACAGTACACCGTTCGGATGGACAGCGTCCGTGCTCTAGGGGCCTCCTAGGTCTGTGGTACCACTATGCACTCCCACCTTTTAGCCTAGTTAGCCCTGGATCCACAGATAGATTTTGCTCCATATGGAACATAGTGAGTCAACAAGATTTGGTCACATCAGTAGGGGTGCTGAGGGCTAGCCTATTGGCCATCTCCACCAGTACATGGGACCCAGGGCCACCTCACAGTGAGTTTTGCGCACCAGGACACTGGGCAGGAACTATAGGACTCCACCCCATCTTCAGGCAAGACTATCTGCCCACTCAGGCACATACCTGCTCCTTGGGTGGGAAAGTCCCCAGTGTGGCACTGGGCATAGGACTGTCATTGGTGTCAGATGAGCTTCAGACAGTGTTGAAGGTATTGACCTGAAAACTGAGGCCTGCCAATAGCTACAAATAGTCTACTCAGGAGCATGCGTAACTAGGCAGCGTGAACTGTGTCCCTAAAACAGACCAGACCACTTGGAATGTTTTTATGACTATAGAGAGCCTGCCTGGCATGCAACTGAATGTGGTGGTGCACACCTATAATCTCAGCACTCAGAGGGTGGAGGCAGGAGCATCAGAAGTTGAAGGTCATCCTTGTTTACATAAGGAACTGGAGACCAGAGTAAATGAAAGTAGTCATGACTTGGGGCAAAGTCGAGTTCCCTCTGCAAACGGTAACCATGAATCCAGACATCTGAATGCACAGGGGCCCTCCAGCATCCCACTGGGGTTCCAAGTTGAGATCTGGGCACAAATGTGCCCAACAGTACCTGGGCAGATCCCCCCAAGACCCAGCTTGCCACCCTGTTCCTTCTTTGGCTGCCCAGGTTTCATCTGAGCATCCCTTGAACCTGGGAACTGCAGAAGCAGGTCCTCCCACGCTTTGCTCTGAGGCCTGGCAGGACCTTGGCTTCAGATTTGGGTCCTCAGCAGGGATGTTTGTGCTCCCTATTTTCAGGCTCTGTGAAGTGCCCACATGACCTCGTCAGTCCAGGAAATTCGATCTACAGAACGGGTTTTATTAGAGTTGTTTCCACCGGCACAATGGAACCGTCTGACTTCTCCCACAAAGAACAAAGTCAAGCCAGCCCTCCAAGTCAGGTTTCTATTTATTTTGGCTTTTTGCTTCATCTTCCCTGAGAGCAAAATCATTTCTCAACTGGACTCGCATCAAAGCCTGTTTTGGCAGTTCTGTGCCCTGGATCGTACAGAGGACCAAGGCAGAAGCTCACCTGGACCCTCTGTCCCCGAAGATGAGAGTTTACCTTCTAGTACTGAAAGAGAGGTTTTGCTCTGATCAGAAGAGCTGATCTGCAAAAGGCTCCCAGGGCTGTGCTCAGACCCGCGTTCACTGTGCGAGCATTCTCCTGAGAACTGCTACGGCAGGTACCCCAGGAGACTGGGGCTCCTAGCGCACGCTCTATCTTGCCAGCGGTGACAAAGGGGGGCTGCTCTGTTCTTAAGCCTCCGATTGCTTTTCTGCACGATTAAAAATTTATATTTGAAAAGAAAATGATAAATGCCTCTCTAAAATAGACCTCACATTCATAATTTATTAGCACTTTATGAATAGTGTCTTTCCTTCCCCCACCTAAATATTACCGAGTCCTTACGTCTTAAATGCCGAAGCATGCCGCACCTGTGAAGTATGGAGCTAGGTATGGTGGGATCTGGGAATCTGTTTCAGGAGGTGGAGGCGGTAGGATCAGGATTAAGTCCAGCCTTGGCTACAAGACTAAGGCCTGCCTGGCTCATATGAAACCCTATCTCTTTTATTACTTTTATTTTTAAAACATCCCATGTGTGCATGTGTGTGGTATGTGCACATGGATACTTGTGTCTGCAGAGGCCAGAGGTGATGGGACCTCCCAGAGCTGGAGTTACAGGGGTAACAGGGGAGTTACAGGGGGTGAATGACCTGATAGGTTCGTCTGGAAGAGAGCAAGCATTCTTAACCACTAAGCCATTTCTCCAGCCTGAAACCATGTCTTAAAACAACCAAACAAAGCCGGGCGGTGGTGGTGCACGCCTTTAATCCCAGCACTCGGGAGGCAGAGGGAGGTGGATCTCTGTGAGTTCGAGACCAGCCTGGTCTACAAGAGCTAGTTCCAGGACAGGCTCCAAAGCTACAGAGAAACCCTGTCTCGAAATAGCAAAAAAAAAAAAAAAAAAAACCAAACAAAACGAGATGAGAGAAGCAGAAAGACCCACAAAGACTCGGCCACGAAGTGCCGTGAGCCGGTGTTTGAGGCAGGACTTGTTTTGATGCAGCACCGGCGCACGCATGCTACCTGATACCAAGTTCGCTGTCATCACACACTGGTTGGTACTGGCCAAGTCTTTCACATCATAAACTACCTTGGGAACTCTTATTTTTGAAACAAGGTCTCATTTGCAGCCCTTGCCGGCCTGTGGCTCTCTATGTAGACCACGCTGGATCTGCTTGCTCCTGCCTCGGAGAGCTAGGATTAAAGGCTGTACCACTACACCGAGCTTTCTTGGAATTCTTAGACAAGATTTAAAAAATAGATAATAGGGGCTGGAGAGATGGCTCAGCGGTTAAGAGCACTGGCTGCTCTTCCAGAGGTCCTGAGTTCAATTCCCAGCAACCACATGGTGGCTCACAACCATCTGTAATGAGGTCTGGCGCCCTCTTCTGGCCTGCAGGCATACACGCTGACAGAATATTGTACACATAATAAATAAATAAATACATAAATATTAAAAAAATAGATAATAAAATGTATAAGTATACAATGCTTACTTGCCTTGTGTTCTCTGCTATAATGTGGTTCCTTTTCTTTTATCTTTTTTAAAGACAGGGTTTCATGTAGCCCAGGCTACCCTCCTTCCTCTACTTCACAAGTGTTGGGACTATTGGCCTGACATCCAGTTCTACCCTTTAGATAACAGTGCCCTGTGTCATCTGACATTTCATTCCAGTTCCAGTCACTGAGTCGTAAATGTCGCATGTGACAATGACTTCAAATGCACAGAAAACAGTCCAGCGGTAGAACAGGGAGGACAGCACCGCTCGGCGAAGGCTTGATCCCATCTCACCGTCACCTGCTCAATCTCATATTCCAGTCACCGAACTCCAGTTCCAGGGCATCCAAAGCCGCCTTCTGACCTCTGCAGGCACCAGGCACACACGGCATATTTACATACATGGAGGCAAACACTCAAACACATAAAAGAAAAGCAAACCTTTAACAAACAAACAAACACAACTGCCCTATCTCAGAAATTCCCTCACAGCAACAGGGGTTACGGCACAGGCCAGGGTGCAGGCCGGCCGAGGCGTCCAACACTTTAACTGGGCCACGTTCTACTAGAATTACTAAGAAGGATAAAAACAGACCAGCTCAGCTTGACCACACCCCCTAGGAGGGCTTGAGAGAAGAAATTCCAGAAACAACATGAACCTTTTCTCATTTCAAAGAAATGTTCAGGGTTGGAGAGACGGCTGAAAAGTTAAGAACACTTCCTGCCCTTCCAGAGAACCAGAGTCCAATCCCAGCACCCAGCTCACAGTCACCTATTACTCCAGATCCAGGAACAGGAACTCAGATGTCCTCTTTTGGCCTCTGTGGGCACCCATACATGTGGCATACACACACACACACACACACACACACACACACACACACACACTCCCAGAGATCCTCCTGCCTCTGCCTCTTGAGTGCTGGGCTTAAGCAGCACTCTTACAGAAGGACCACTAACATAGCAAGAAGAAAATTCCAAACAGATGTAGCCAATATTTTTGGAGAATTTGCAAAGCTTGGGGAATTTAATTTACTCAGTCATCATGGTTTTCCAACGACACAGCATTCCACCATAATTTTCTCAAGGTCCTGTCTCTCATGCACATCCAGGGGCTGTGGGTCCTGAGAAGCCTGCAGAAGCCACCTACGATCCAGGGGTAGATGTGCAGCCGCAAGCTGCAGGGCGTCACATTCCTGCCAATCCCTGAGATGGGAACCGAGTGAACCCCCCTTTACTTAGGATCTGGCCAAGCAGCCCTGGCTCAACTTCCCTTTGCCTCTTCCAGGGAGAGAAGCGACATGGACTCTGTGGAAAGGGCATCTTGGAGACTTAGCAGTCGGCTGGACTCAGGAGCTGAGGGCAGGGAAATGTCTAAATGGTTCTTTCTCCTAGGCAGGCGGGGACTCAGCAGCAGCTCAGGGGAGGCGTGGAGGGTTATGTGACCGGGCATGGGACACACTGTATTCTCATTCTCTGGGGCACCCGGGTGGAAGAGGTAGGTGGGGTATCGAGAAATAAGATCCTTGGAATTAATGGTGGAACCGGTACTGTAGATTTAGGGGGTAGCCCAGAACCAGAAGTAAAGTCACAGGCTTTAGCACCCAGATGATCATCAGAGGGAAAGTGGTCTTGTTCTGCCAAAGAACCGTGTTTCTAAAGTCCTTGGATGAGCTAGGATACAGAACAGTCTATATCAGCTACATTAATATGTGTCC
>JAQHUG010000634.1:232727-242813 GCA_028555095.1 Dicrostonyx torquatus
TTCCTGGGATTGTAGGCATTCACCACCACACTAGCAATTCTTTTAAATAGTTTTTGCAGTAAGAAAAAGATTTTATGGGCAGCAAGGAGGCTCAGTGGGTAAAGGCACTTGTTTGATCCCAATCCCGTCATGGTGGAAGGAGAGAACTGACTCCCCCAAGGAGCCTTCTGAATAGCAGGTGTGTGTCCATACTTATAATAAGTAAATGGGGCAATAAAAGAAAAAAGAGCACATTATGTTTATCAATTAAGTCCCACCCTGGGGTTATGTTGCCTGGTACCAGTTCCTTCTGCTCAGAGGACTCTGGTGACAGACCTGGAAGCTAACACACTAGCGGAGAATTCCTTCAGCCTCACATGTGGCCCTAAGCGGTGCATAGCCAAAACTAGATATAGGGCACTTTGAAGGTGTATTACACAGCTTGCCTCTGAAGTGCCAACTCACTTAGAGGCGGACGGCTTCCCATAGTCCCACTGTTCGTCAAATGTGTTTCCGGTGACTGTGTGTGCCGCTCTTATCTTCATTTCTTAATGCGAAATGAGTCACTTATCTTGGCTTTTAGTGATCTCATCTTTTTCTCTGGTTTTAAGCAATTTGATCTTGATGAGCTATCGAGTGCTTCTCATCAGGGTTCTTGTTCTTGGGTTTTATTAGGTTTCTTTGTTCTGCAAGTTGATCATTTTTATCCGACTTGGAATTTTTTCAACCCGTTGTCTTTTCTGATGTTTTCACCCCGCCCTCCCTCCCTCCCCTCATCCTTTGCAGTTTGTTAGGGATGCCTGAATTTGTGTTTCTGCTGAACCCTTTTGCTGTTTCATCTTGTATGGTTCCTTGTTTCTGTGTCTTTCAATTCAGAATCTTTCAGCGGTGTCTCTTGGCTGTGGACCACACGGGTGCATTGCTGCCTTACCCCAGGTGCTGCGCTTGCATCTCTCGTTCACACGTGAACTCTGTGGCTGCACTACGTTCCCATCTCTCCTCCAGCCTCTCGATTGCACAGTCTGCATTATATTCTGTCTGTATATGCTTGTGTGTGTATGTATGTGTGTGTTTGCACATGTGTGTGCACATGTGTGTGTGCATGCGTGTGTGTATGTGTGCGTACATGCAATTCTGCTTATGTGCTTGTAGAAGCCGGAGAGAAATCTCAGCTTTCATTCCTTAGTACTTTCTCCCTGGTCTGCAGCTTGCCCATTAATCTAGATCGCGGGACTGTGAGCCCCACAGAGATGCCCACAACAGATCAGCCTGTCTTCTCCCCAGCATTAGAATTACAAGGATGTGCCAGCAAGCCTGGGTTTGTTTGTTTGCTTGTTTAATATGGGTTCTGGGGAGCAAACGCAAAGCCTTGTGCTTACAAGGCAGGAACTTTGCTGGCTGAGCCATGTCCCCAGGCCACCGTAGTTCCAATGATGATTTAAGTCTCGCTTTCAACTGAGTGTTGTCACGGAAGTGATTCTGAGGTCATTCGTAGTGGCCAACTTTTCTCTTCGTCATGGCCAGCGTTGGCCCGCTTGACGTCTCAGGGAATTTGTCACTGACCGTCAGACACGGGGATGTTCACCTAGAGAAGATGCCATGTGCCTGAGCTTTGTCTGGGATTGCAGATTAATCACTTAGAAAGAATTTAATGCCTAGCACCTCCTGAGAGCATTCCACTCAACGAAACTCTCTTGATTACAGGTATTTTCTTATATACAGTGGGGCTAGGAACTCACTTCTTTGATACTGGGATTGAATGGTAAGCTCCACCCACAGCTCTTTAATATTATTTTATTAAAATATTTTTTTTGTGTTTGGAGACAAGGTCTCTCTAGGTAGCCCAGGCTCACCTTGAACTCTTGACCCTTAAGCTTCTGTCTTCTAAGTATTGGGGTGGTGTAACACCATGTTGGGTTTTTGTTTGTTATTTTGTTTTATTGTTTGTTTTTTTACTTTTTTTTTTGTTTTTAGAGACAGGGTTTCTCTGTAGCTTTTGAAGCCTGTCCTGGAACTAGCTCTTGTAGACCAGGCTGGTCTCAAACTCACAGAGATCTGCCTGTCTCTACCTCCCGAGTGCTGGGATTAAAGGCGTGCGCCACCACCGCCCGGCTGTTGTTTGTTTTTTTGAGACAGGGTCTTGCCATAAACGCCTGGGCTGGAGGGGTCCTTTGGTTTTGGTCTCCTGTTCTCAGCAATTGAACATGTTCTTCCGTCTCCGTTCTGTGTTTGGGCTCAGACAGTAACCTACACCATCTCCATCCACTAGCTTGGGGAACCCTGCATCTTTTTTCAGTGCTAGGAGTTTAACCTGGGGCTACATGACAGAAGAGAGACCCAGGTCGGAGTCATTCAGCTCTTTCCTCCTTTGCTGAACCTGTGTGGACCAGCTGCCAGCTGACGTACACACCGCGAAACACTGTGCCGCTCTTCAGTGTTGGTCTGTTCTACCTGCCTTCCCAGAGCGCCATGGCTTCAGAGGCTCGTACAGCAGTCAGGTTGTCACCATCTGGAGACTGGGACACCCTCTGAGGTCAGATGTCACGGCCAGTTTCTTCCAGTACTGACAGAGCTCTGCCCTCTCCTGGGCATTGCTGCTGTGTGTGATGCTCTACACACGGCTCCAAACTGCCCCATCCTCACGAGACGTTCCTCCCACGTGCAGGTGACTCAGTGTGCCCTCGTGAGTGTGTGTGGTCCTGTGTGCTCAGATGCACCTGTGTGTGGGCTCTCACGGGTGGGACAGAGACAACTTCGGGTGTCATACCTCAAGGACTACTTGTTTGTTTGTTGGAGATAGTCTCTCTCTATAGCCTCGGCTGGCCTGGAACTTGTTGACAGAGGTTTCTGTCCCGCATGGACCCACAGCTGTTCAGTCTCAAATAAACACACAGACGTCTACATTCATCATAAACTGGTTGGCCTAGTAGCTCAGGCTTCTTATTAATTCATTCTTACATCTTAAGCTAGCCATTAATTCTCGTCTGTGTCAGCCATGTGGCTTGGTACCTTTTACCAGTGATGTGTTCTCATCTTGCTTCCTCTGTGACGACTGCAGACTGAGCCTTTCCTCTTCCCAGAATTCTCCTGCTCTTCTCACCCCACCTCTACTTCCTGCCTAGTCTCCCTGTCTATACTTCCTGCCTGGCTACTGGCCAATCAGTGTTTTATTAAAACAATACAATATAAGTGACAGGGTACAAGACCATTGTCTTAGAGAAGGAACTCATAGAGATCTACCGGTCTCTGTGTCCTGAGTGTTAAAGGCATGCACTATCATGCCTGGCTGTTTTGCTTTAGGTTATGTTTATTTATGTATGCGTGAGTGTGTATGTATCTGTGTGGAACACACACGCTATGATGCTTTAGTAGAGGGCTGAGGACAACCCTCAGGAAGTCAGTTTTTTCCTTCTGCCATGTGGGTCCTGGAGACAGAACTCATGTTGCCAGAGTTAGTGGCAACCATTTTTACTTTCTTTTTTTCTTTGGTTTTCGAGACAGGGTCTCTCTGTGTATCTTTGGAGCCTGTCCTGGAACTCATTCTGTAGACCAGATTGGCCTCAAACTCACAGAGATCCGCTTGCCTCTGCCTCCTGAGTGCTGGGATTAAAGGCGTGTGCCACCACCGCCCGGCCCATTTTTACTTTTTAAGCCATCTAGCCAGCATGGACTTTGCTCCTCAGAATGCTGTCTATCTTGGGGTTTTGTTGTTTTTGGAGACAAGGTCTCTTGCTGGTTTTAAACTTGCCAAGTAAGTTGTATTGACTGGCCAATGAACCACAGGGATCAGCTCATCTCTGCCTTCCCAGTGCTTGATTTCAAGTGTGGACCACCATGCCTATCCTTTCCATATGGGTTCTGGGGATTGAACTCGGGTCCTCATGCTTACAAGATAAGCATTTAACTGACTGGACTACCTCCCCAGCTCCTAACATCCCTTTTCTGAAGATATCAGTCATATGGATGAGGGCTCGACTCATAGTTTCATCTCCATTATCATATCTGAAAAGTCCCCTTTTCCAAACCCAGTTCTCTTCCAAGGTGCTGCAGGTTGAACTGGGAGGCACAGTTTGGCAGCCCTTTCCCTCCCTGCTCTGCAAATCTGAATCACAGGACAACAGCAGGTGGCCTTTCCCAGAATGGACCCTAGGGTCTCCTCACACTGAAGAGTAGATGACCCCAGTTCTCTTCTCTCTTTACGTAGGGTAGGGCTCCCGAAGTGTTCATTCCTGGGTTTTCCTTGTTTCTGACAACACAGCTCCCTATCCCTACCAAAGGCAGCTGCTGTCAGTTTCACAGCTCAATTGAAAAATGATAGAGTCGGCTGAGTGTGTAGAAGTGAGTGCATTCCAAAGAAGTGGAGAAATCCAAGACACAGCTTTTTGAGTAGCCAGGAGGGTGAGGCTAGACGCCCACACAGCTGATGGAAAATCCCCCATCGGCACGCACACCTTTATTAAATATGGTTTCAGCAACGTTCCTTGGATACATTTCACTCCGGTGCAGATGGAAGCTCCACCGCTAATCAGCATCTCGATGTCTTTGATATTGCATCTGAATTTTAAAGACAGTTGTTTTCGATTTATCGCTTGTGTGTATGAGTGTCCTGCCTGCATGTATGTCTGTGTACCACATGCATGTCTGGTGCCTGAGGAAGTGGTAAACCTCCATGTGGGTGCTGGGAGTCGAACCCAGATCCTTTGTAAGAACAGCAAGTGCTCTTAACTCCTGAACCAACTCTGTAGCTCTGCATCTGATTTGAACCATTACCTAATTACACTGCACTTTTCTGCACTGACCATTCCAGCTATAATCGGTACCGCTTTTCTCTGAGTGTCCTTTTTTTGTGTGTATGAATGGTACAATGACTTTGGTGGAACTGGGACCGAACACAGGGCCTTAAGCTTGCTGAGCAAGTGCTTTACACTGAACTATATTCCCAGTCTTGCTTTTTTGTTTCTTTTAGGCGGGGTCTTGCTGTGTAGTCTAGGCTGCTCTAAAGCCACCCCAGTTCCGTGATTTCAGGCATGAGCCTTCATCCCTAACAGTGCAGCCATTTTGAAGAAAGTTCTTGCATGTATTTCTAGGCAAACTCAAGGCTGGTATCAAAACAGTGTTGGCTATCAGCACACCATGCGAAGCCAAGTATCTGATGAGCTCTGCGGGCTCCTGAGCTAGGTCACAGCAGCCACGTCCACCCAACAGGGTCACTGATGGTTCTGAGCTCTAATCGTGTCTGTGGAACCCTGACCTCCTTTAGGGTCAGTCTAAGCACCCCAGGCCAGGCCTGGGTGGGCCCAGGAAGTAGTTTTGTTTCTAGATCACTTATTTACAGGACCCTTAGTGGGAACAGACTGGAGGTCTGGGTCTCATCGAGTGCTACTGCAGCGTGGACAGTCTGTGTCCGTGCAGTGAGGACACCCTTCAGGGAACTTCCTGGCTCAGCCCTCACAAGCCTGCACGGTTGCAGATGCGAATGTACTTTCAAGCCATACCTTGTCTATTTAGTGGAGGCAATGTCCTTCCGATGGAGCGATCCCCTTTCCCTGTCTTCCTCTTCACCCAGAGCGGTTGCAGGATTCAGACCTAGAATGCTCCAGAAGGTGGGGAGGGCTCTGCATTGTCCAGAGTCCTTCCTTCTGTGTTCTTGCGGTTCCCAGGGAGGGCTTTGGCTGGGGAGCAGTCCTTGACATCCCCCTCCACCACTGAGAGAGCCGGTGTCCTTACTGGTAAACATCTTCCCACTTCCTTCCCACCACTTAACTCCCTCCTCCTGGAGTTCTAATCTGTTCAGCCCGAGTTTGTAGCCTCTGACCCTAGATACGAGCTCTGAGGTCAGAGACTAGCCTTTGTTGCCATGTTTGACTCCTCTGGCGCTTTCCCCAGACCCGGAAACATTGTTCGGTCCCAAGCAAACATTTGTGGAATAAATGAACCAGAGCTGGAGAGTGCTGTCACTGCCCTAACCAGACAGAGGAGTCCTGGAGCCCAGAAGCTCAAGCTTGTTTAAGGAGCCAAGCATTAAATCTCAAAACAGAGACCACCGCTGAGGTAGGCGAGTGGCCTGTCTGAACGCCACCCCCCCCCGCCACCACGTGTGTGTTTCTCTCCACCCTAGTGAGAGGCCTGAGAGAATGTTATAATTTCCCCTAAGAAAGGAGGGACTGTTGCTTGCCACTGAGCGAAAGATAACTGGAAATTGGTCTGTAGGGGTTTTAGGAGGCTCCGTGAAGCCTGCTGCACAGTACCGTCAGATGACAGTTGGAGGGACCTGTGTCTGCCTAGGAAGGAGGCCAATGATGGGACTGGCAGGGAAGTGGCCACCTCGGGTGTCTTTCCTGAAGGCTTGCTTACCATGAAAGTGCCCTCCCCTAGGAGGCTGGGTCCCCACTTTCAGACTGGCTGTCTGCTCTAGCCTGTATCATTGCCGCTGAGCGCTGGGGAGCTCCAACCCCTCCATTACCAACCCTCAGGTTCTGGAGAGGTCTGGAGCCAGCCTGTCTCTTGTGGCAGTGAGTTCTAAAGTGGCTTAGCATCTGTGACCGAGAAGCTGGGACATCTTCCATCGCTTGTCCTTATCATATGTGGAGACTTTCACTTCAGAAACACAGTTGAGGTCCAATCTCATCCGAAATGTCGTACATCATTTTTTGGTCCTGTGGTGCCCCCTGGTGGCCTGAGTCTAGCTCCTAGCGGACTCAGCCCGGTGGCCTGGAAAGGGTGGCCATCCACGAAGGCACTGCGTCTTTCTTGTCTGATGATGGAGGATGCAGTTTATAAAAGTGATGTGGGTTGAATTGTGTACCTCAAAGATATAAGTTCATGTGGAAAGAGGTTCTTTGCAGATGCCATTTTGAAAAAGAAGGCACGGGCTAGAGTGATGGCTCAGCAGTTAAGAACATTTGCTGTTCTGGGTGAGGACCCAGGTTCGGTTCCCAGCACCTCGTGACAGCCAACAACCATCTGTAACTCCAGTTCCAGGGGATCTGACACTGGCTTTTGGCTCCCGCTGGCATCAGGCATGCATATGGTGTATATACATACATACATACATATGTATGCACATACTTACATACAAACATACATACATACACACATACATACATACATACAGGCAAAGTACTCATACATGTCACAAAAGAACAAGAGGAAAAGACATGGACTGTTGAGATGGCTCTTCCTTATTGGGTAATAGTGTTTGGCACCAAACCTGACCATCTAAATTCAATCCCTGGGACCTAAATGCTGGAAGGACCTAAAGGACTTCTGTAAATTATCCTCTAACTTCTGCCACATGTGTGCATGTGTGAACACACATGGGCACACACACTGCAAAAAGAAAGGAAGGTGTAGACCTTGGGGTGGCCCCTTAATTTAATGTTCTTTGTGTCTTAAGAAGGGGAGAAATGCCAGGTGGTGATGATGCACGCCTTTAATTCCAACACTCGGGAGACAAAAGCAGGAGCATCTCTGAGTTCAAGGCCAGCCTGGTCCACACGGAGAGTTCCAGGACAGCCAGGGCTAGACAGAGAAATGCTGACTTGGCCAGGGGGTGGGGGTGGGGGGAAGGGAGAGACATAGAGACATACACAGGGCAGGAATACCATGATCGCAGGTCAGAGCTTGGAGTGATGCATTAAGCTAAAATGTATGAGGAGGGGCCTGGGTCAGAAGGTCCTCGGCGTTGGAAGATGCCAGTCAGGGCTTCACAGTCGCTGTGAATTTCTCTCTCCGGAGCTGTGAGGGACACGGAGACATGTGTTGCTAAAGCGTCATTGTAACATTGTAACATAGCAGATGGCGGAGAGAACAGAGAAAGGGCTAGAGACAGAAATAGAGGCAGACACAGAGAGAGACAGACGCAGAGAGTCTGGGCAGGGCCACTGGGCCTGCTTGTTTTATTTAAACAGATAAGAGAAAGCCCCTGGAACTCTGCTAATACAGGTAGCTTTTGTTTTAAGTAAACGTATCCTAAACTGTACAGCAGAAACATGATCTGGAATGGACTCTTTCTGTCTGGGCTGTGCCTGTCTCTATGGGTATTGTGCCTGTCTAGCAGGTACAGAGCTATGGGTTCAATCCCAAGGAAAGTAGGCATGAAGGTGCACACCTGTGGTCTCGGTCCTTGGGAGGTGGAGGTAGGATTTTAGGCCAGCAGAATAAATGCTGCACGTCCTGTTAGCAGTTTGATTTAGACACGCAGTGGCGTGAGTTCTGGAAGGTTCCAGATGCTGAGGGTCACAGAGTCTGTGCTGCAGTACTCACTTCTGCCACAGGGGCAGCACAGAGCCATGCTTGCCGTTTAAACAGCTTTCTGTGATCCCAAGCGGAAAACAGACGATTCATCCCGGCCTTTAAAGAATCACACCCGAGGCACGAGATTTTAAAACACCCACCCGCATGTTCCCACAGCTGCCCACTGTCCTGCCTTCTTCAATATTTCCCTCCTTCCTGAAGACATTCGTTGGGCATCCTGTAGAACAAGGACACCAGCATCACGCGTCTTAGCCCTTGCTTGTTTGAAAACCTTTTGCTCTCGGTTTTGTCAGATGTTATTTCTTGGCATAGGATTCTAGGTCAGCAGGTTTTTCTTCCCAGGCTGCCTGCTGGTGTCCGTGGCTTCTGTTGGGAAGCCAACTGCAGTTTCGCCAACTTTGAACCCCACACAAGCTGTTTTATTTCAGGTTGCCTTTAAGATTTCTCTCTGTAGTCTTGCGTTTTTAGGAAATTGGCTGTGCCGTTCTGGTGTTGGTCCTGTCACAGTCAGTCTTTGAACTTCTAAGATCGGTGGCATTTTTAGAATCCTAGAAAAGTCTATATATTTTATACTACCCCCCCCAGATAGCTCGTTTGCTCTATTATTATTTTATTTTATCCATTTTTGGGGATTACAACTATAGGGTGTCAAGCCATTTGCAATGTGTTGCTTCTCTTCCAGTATCACCACCATTTGCTGTCACCACTGTCAACACCACCGCCTCCACCCCCCNCATGCATGTGGAGGCCAGACTGGGTCAACGTCCGGTGTCAATCTCTATTCTTCTGCATCTTATATTTTGAAAGCCTCTCATGGAGCCTGGAGCTCACCAATTCTTTACTAAGAAGCTGCTTCCCCAGCCCCTTACCAGCCTTCTCTGCACACAATACACACACAGTTTTGCCGTTCTTACTTTGGTCAAGGACTAGCCTCCTGGCTTGTCTCTTCAGTGAACTTGGAGCTCAGGCACCTCGCCCGCTGCTGAGACCCCCCTGCAGCTGGAATTCTGCACTGCCTCTGTGAGCCTGGCTTTGAGCTGCCCCTCCCGCCACTGCCAAACCCCTTCCCAGATCTTGCCTCTGCATTATTCTGTGCTCCTGCGTGGCGGCAGAATGAAGCCGGGAAGCAACCAGCAGAGGGCGCAAGCTAGCTGCTGCTCTCCGTAAACGCTCCATCCTCTCCCTGCGTGGCTGGCTCTGCACCGTGCAAACAGAAGCCCGAGCCACAGAAAGCAGCCTGGGGTGCACGCAGTTGTGTCCTCTTCTTTGAGCCATCGAAATTCCTTGAGTCATTGTTTTTTTAGGAGCCCACGTTGCCTCCTGTAGTTGCTGAAGTCACAACCTGCTGAGAAACACAGTGATCCCAGAAATACGGAGCCGGGAAATGGTGGCCTAATAATATTGGAAGCAGGAGGCGGGGTGGGGAGCATCCCTGGGGCACCCTAACATTGCCTCACCTCTTATTCCCTGTGGCATTCATTTCCCGTGTTGGAGGCTCACCTGCATCGATGCCCTCCTGGCAGGGGCTCGGGAGGAAGGGAAACTGAACTCCGAGAGGTGATAGGGAGCTTTTCCAAGTTTCAGGTGTGTCAGTGACTTCACCTGGTCTCTGGTCACTCAAAACCAGAGTCAAGGTTCCTTAGCACTCTACCCACCTTTCTATCTGCCAGGCAGGCTGAAGGACATCAGCAAGAATAAAGCTGTGACGGTTGTTCACACAGCTGTGGCAAACCACTTCTGTCTTCCCATCATCCTTGGGCACCCACCTGGATAGTTGAAGGACAGGACTCTTCAGGGGTCTGGGAGTCAGAGGTCTGGCTGCTCCAAGGAGAGTTAGGCTCTGTGCCAAGC
>JAQHUG010000634.1:259303-273194 GCA_028555095.1 Dicrostonyx torquatus
GGTGTTTTGAATGTGAATGGCTCCCATAGGCTTATACGTTTGAATACTTAGTCCCCTGTCCCGCTCCGCCCCTGCTGATGGAACTGTTTGGGAAGGATTAGGAGGTGTGGTCTTGTTGGAGGAGGTGTGTCATTGGGAGTGGACTTTGAGATTTAAAAATACTTGTGCCATTCCCAGTTAGCTCTCTCTGCCTCGTGGTTTGTGTCAAGCTATAAGGTCTCTTGCTGGGTGAAGTGGCACACACTTGTAATCCCAGCACTTGGGAGGCAGAGGCAAGCAGATCTCTGTGAGTTCCAGGACAGCCAGAGCTATAGAGTGGGAGCCTGACTTAATGGGAGGGGGATAGAAGCTTTCATCTACTGCCCTGCCTGCTGGCCTGCTCCCTGCCTTCAGGCTCCCTGCTATGATGGTCATGACCTCTAACCCTCTGGAACCGTAAGCTCCAAATAAACACTTTCTTCTCTAAGTTGCCTTGGTCATGCATCTTATCACAGCAGTAGAAGAGTAACTAAGACATTTCTCATCCACCTCAACATGTCCGTCTGGTTGAATAGGGGACCCTTTGATTTGTTCCAGGGAGGAGCAGAATCCCCGTGTGAACCAGAGGGCAGACCCAAACATCACCCCACCAAGAGTAGAGGAGCTAGGACTGTGCCTTAGAGCTGCAGGTTACATACTGATCCCCACCTGAAGGAGCCAGGGGCGCCAAACTGGGGAGAGGCTATACCCTATAGCTCACCCCAAACACAACTCAGCACTGAGTCCAGCTGAACACAAGGATTCAGCTCGTTCTAGACGGTCAGGCTGTCGGTGCTCACCAGTGCTTACGTCCTGACGACGTCAAAGAACAGCACCAGAGCGGTGCGGAGCAAGTCTGTGGCGTGCAGACATCCCAGGCCCTCGCTTGGTCACGGCAGACACAGCTCCGCCTCCCAGGTGGGAAGTGACTCCTGCTTCAGCTGTCGTCGGGACTACTGAGGCCGACTGAAATGGATAAGAGATAAAGACGGAGAGAGGTGCAGGTTGAAGAAATGTAGCAGCCCCTTGTCCGTCAGAGACCCATTCTGGGTAACCCAATCAGAAAACAGCTGCTCCAGCCCCATCTGCTAGCAGGGAAGGCCGAGATTCTAGTGACAATGAGATGAAGTGAGACCCTAAATGAGCCAGATGACATCTGTGATGGGGGACGAGCCCTGAGCTACTACTGCAGGTGTGTCTGGTGAGAAGGGACCAGTGGGCGGGAGGCTGTGAGCCCTCAGCAGGCTGGAAGTGTGGATTTCCTCCTGGGAGTCCCGCTCCATTCCAGAAGCCGCAACCCTGTGGAGGCTGCCAGAGGCGTTTCTCACCTCATCCTACACTGTCACAGAATCCACAGCTCCACAGGAAGTCCGCAGGTGCTCAACAAATCTTTGCCTTGGGGTCTGAGGTATGGCTCCACTCCAGGCTGTCTCTGCACCTCTGTGAGGGAGACGATGAGAGGATGAGACCGGACTGGGAGTCTCACAGTTTCTCTCTAGAACCGTGAGGCAGCACCGGTAGCCCCAGACCTGAGTGACCCCTTAACTATGCCAGGTTCCTTTCCTAGTGACTGTCACCAGCATGGCCTTGCCTGGGTGCCCTCTCCTACCCTGCTTGCTGTGCGTTTTGCTAGAGAGCCACCTCCTAATTGCTTCGCTTTTTTGTGTTAATCAACATCCCCTACTTTTCTACTGCTCTTTGGATTCTTTTGAATTTGGGATCTGGGCGAGTGGCAGCCTCTGTACCTGTACCTAGCATGGAGCAGAAGTCCTGAAATCGTAATGGCGTCCCCGTGTCCCTCCTCCCAGGAGGCACAAGACAAAACCTGGGCTGACTTTGCCAACTGGCAAGGGGTCTGAGGAACACAGTAGGGTGTGACTGGAGACACCAAGAGAACTGGAATGATTTTTCATGTGTGCAGAAGGGAGTGGGAGGAAGGAGCAGGGTTCTCTTCGGCTCTGCAGGGGAAAACATGGCTGTTACGGCAACTCCAGCTGCCAAGGCCAGCTATAGGGCTCCATGCGTTTGGTCTCCTGAACCAAGGTCTAGGGTAGAAACTGAAGATGGGGGTCAGGGTCATCTCTGGAGGGAGCTGATCACAGGGACACAGTGTCATAGCAGTGCTGATAATCACACAGATTGGTCCTTCTTTCTGGAATCAGGCTATGCTGTGAGGTACCAAGGAGGAAGAAGAGGCGAGGGATTGGCAATCCCTGGACCCATGTTCCTCTTACATTGTCTTAAACAGTCTCTGGGGTTACTGATATCAGAAAGAGACTCTTCATTATTTCTGGAATCAGGCTGTGCTGTGGGGTACCAAGGAGGAAGAAGAGGCTAGGGATTGGCAATCCCTGGACCCATGTTCCTCTTACATTGTCTTAAACAGTCTCTGGGGTTACTAATATCAGAAAGAGACTCTTCAGAAAGCTGGGACGATTACAGTCGGGCAGATCTGACCTCACCCAGACTCTCAGCTCGGACTTGGCTCCAGGAAGAGCAGCCTGCACCTCCCTGATGGTCCGTTGCTTGTCTCTCCCTCAGACCTGGGACAGTGGGTTGCAGGGGCAGGACACACATGTGCGGCGGAGACCCATCCTGGCCTTCGACTCTTTCCTCTTAAGAGATCATAGAGCTGTGGCTCCTAGGAGAAATATTTTTGCCCATGGCATAAACAAACCCAAAAATCAGCTCCAACAATCACAAAGATAAGCACCTTCCAGAGCACGAAGACAGAGGCAGAAGTTGTGAACAGTCCTGCTCCCCACTAACCTTGCAGAAGTGGCAGGGACTTGTATTGAAAATTACCAAGGGGTGAACTGGGGAAATGGCTCCTCAGGCCAAGGAGATTGCCAGGCAAGCATGAGACTCAAGTCTGATCCCCAGAAAGAACCTGTAATAATAATAAAAAAAAAAAAGTTGAAGAGATATCCTGAGCATAGGAAATCTCAAAGCCTGCCCCCACAGTGACACACTTCCTCCAGCAAGGCCAGACCCGCTCCAACACAGCCACACCTCCTAATAGTGCCACTCCCTCTGAGATTATAAGGGCCAATTACCTTACAATCACAACCACCACAGCAAGCTTTTGAGGAGTAACTTCAGAAGCCACCGAAAGCCTCTACTTGGTTATTGTAAGGACACTCAAGTTCAGCTCTCTTGGGGGAGCCCATGAATCATACTTGCGGGTGTGTGAGCCTTTCTCCGAATTCCTCTGTGTTACACCTCCCCCCTCCCACCTGCTCCAGCTTAAATCTAAGTTAACTGTCTTCTTCATAAACTCCAAGAGTGCTTCATAATGTCTGGGCCTGGTAACCCTTTCCTCCCGTACAGTCGGGCATCCCGGTTCACCTGAGCCAAGGTCTCCTAACTGAACCCCCCCACCCCAACCCTGCTGCTGCAGGTGGCAATGTGGAGCCCTATTAGCCCCTTGGCAGTGGGAGGCTTTTTGTTTGTTTGTTTTTGGTTTTTCAAGACAGGATTTCTCTGTAGCTTTGGAGCCTGTCCTGGAACTAGCTCTTGTAGACCAGGCTGGTCTCGAACTCACAGAGATCCGCCTGCCTCTGCCTCCCGAGTGCTGGGATTAAAGGCGTGCGCCACCACCGCCCGGCAGCAGTGGGAGTTTTTAATCTATGTCAGACATCAACCCTTTCTCAGGTATGTGGCTA
The DNA here is from genome assembly GCA_028555095.1 of Dicrostonyx torquatus. NCBI lineage: Eukaryota > Metazoa > Chordata > Mammalia > Rodentia > Cricetidae > Dicrostonyx > Dicrostonyx torquatus. Next base: position 262,987 of record JAQHUG010000634.1, read on the forward strand.
GCATTTTTTTTTTTTTTGCCTTTCCACGGGCTGTCTTTTTTGCTATCAACTCCTTCACAGCTTTCAGGTTTGTCTATTTTTGCTCTGTTGCTTGTGTGCTTGGTGTCATAGCCAAGAAATCCTTGCCAAATCCAAAGGCGGCTCTTAACGAGCAGGCATGCAGGCGCGGACGGTCTACCCTGCTTTACTGCACCGCCTCTGCTCTCGCTGGCTGTCACCCACTGGAAAGGCCACTGTCCCATGTGGCTCCAGGCTTAGCTGGTGAGGATTCCTTGCTCAGTGTGGGTTTGGGGATTTCTATGGTGCATGGGCAAAGGAGAGAATTCACTTGGTCCTTCTGTCTGTCTTCCTTCCCATCTAGGACAATGTAGATCCTCACAGAGTTTGGGAGTAGACACAGAAAGCATACAGAGTGGGCATTGTGGGAAGGGGCATAGCCTCCCACAGCTAAGGCAACTCCCAGCACCCACTTTTAGAGCACAGACCATGTAGGTGCTGTTTTGAAAGCTGCCACTTTGGGGGGCAATCTGTGCCTTCTACTCCAATGCAGTTTAATGTCTTGTTAGAAAGACTTCAAAGTCAGAACCAACATTTGGGAAGGAAGAAAATCTTTTCACGCACTTAGAATTTGAGTGGCACCAAAAATGACAGAGCTGTGTCCTCCGACGGTGCCCTGGACCCCGGAGCTTCCTTACTCTCCAGGGCTGCTCCTGGGCTGCTTTCCTTCCTGACTCTCTGCTCATCCCTACTGCCCACTGGCCAGTGTCTGTCCCAGGCTTCCCTCCTGTACACACCCTTACCTACCAACTATGGCAACAGGGACTTCTTCCCACGCTTCTCTCTTCCCTGGCCCCTGGGTTCCCCATCCCACTGTCCTTCCAGGGAAACAAGCACCTTAATGGCACTGTGGGGCTTCAGTTTCCTTGGGGAGCCAAACCACGCCACGTCTTCTTAGCATAGGAACGGGAAACACTGGCTCAGCATCAGGGAGATATATATCTATATATCTATATTTCTGTCTATATATATATATCTTTTCCCCTTGGGCCAGCAGTTAAAAAGCCCAGACCAAGGTAGGCACAGTCCTTGAGGGACCACCTACATGGAAGAGCTTTGTTTCCTAGGTCACTTGGGAAATATTGGCAAGAAATTCATCAGCAGGGGAATCAACATAGGCCTTTGGGCTTGGCTGGGAAAAATCTTAGACCTTGACCTTTTTGCTCCATTTAGTGCTTTAGCTGAACATCTCCTGCAGCCTTCAGCTGGCTTGTGCTGGTACTCCGCGCCTTTCTCCTTCACAGGGGCCTGGTGGGGAGCACTTTTCCCACACAGAGAACTCGTCAGCAGGACTTCAGGCTCCTCAGACACCACCATCTGATCCTGATAATCCATCTTGGAAAACTACATACTCGCCCTATCTGGTCTGAAGAGATTCATCTTACCCTCCCAGTTAGCTTTCAGGGCCTTGGGGGGCACAGACACCACACCTACTGCTGAACCCTGGGCTTTAGCCTTGGGCCTGTTTTCTTTTTTTCTTTGTGTGTTTTCTCTTTTGGGTACCTAGAGACAAGAAAAATTCAGCGAATTTAATACTATCTGGTCTGCGATTTAACAGACAGCAGTGGGTGCTGGGTGAGCCGTCACTCATCACTGGGGAATGATTCTGCTGTCCTGTTCTGGCTCCCAAGTCTGTGCACCCTCAGCGGGGCACAGGATTCACACTTAGGTCATGTGAGGCTCTCAGTGAGGCTGTGGCTGTAGTACGGACTCCCTTGCTGGCCTCCAACTCCAGATGGTTGGCCAAGCCTCTATAGCTCCATCCAGGAAGGTGCTTTGTAACATGAGGGGCCTGCTCGTTGGGGTTTCTGTCCTGCCCGGTACCCCGCAGCTGGCAAGCCCCAAAGAAAATCACACAGAGAGTCTACATTAGATTATAAACTGATTGGCCCATTAGCTCAGTCTTCCTACCAGCTCCCATAATTTATATTAACCCATTGTTCCCATCCATGCCAGGCACATGGCTGGTACCTTTTCTCAGCTCTCTGCATTTGGTTCAAACCCCAGAACTTCAGCCTGTGCGAGGTCTGGCCAGGCTAACCCAAATCTTTGCTTGCTTCTCAGGTACATGGAGGTCGCACATCTGTCCCCACTATCTGGCATCTGGGCAAGTCATAATAAATTTTAAAACGGTTTCCCCAGGAGCTGAGGGTAATTATGACAGTCCTGGGACAGACATAGGAGATCCTGTCCTTGAGCCGCCCAATCATCCCCACTGCTCCTCCTAAGTTCTAAAACCCTCAGTGAACCGAGACAGTGGGGCTCTTTCTGCTGCCCAGGATCCAGAACAGAATCCAATGATAACCCGCCTGGCCAGGGCAGTTCTGGTGTGGAGAACGGGTGGCCAGCTGGAACCTTCCTTTCCCCTAACTGCCGGCAGAAGGGAGAAAATAGTCGGTGGTTTCCAGTCAGGACATCTTTCCTGGTTGTCATTGGGTCGGAGCCAGCTCTTCCTTCCTGTTTCAGTTGGCTCCGGTCTGTTTATTATCTGTGTCGTTCTCCAGGGGAAGATCAGAGAGCTGATTTCTCCTTTAAGCAGCATGAAGTACCGGGACCCTTTGCTCCCTAGGTCTTCAGGACAGACTCCAAATGCCCAGTCCCTCATGCCCCTGGGTGGTACACGAGGGCCTGGTTGGTGTGTGAATGGGGTCCAGGACCAGGTGTGGGGGCGCGGGTGGGTGTTGGGTACAGGGGTACGGCACGAATGGTAAATGAATAGGGGTGTGCGTGTGTGGAGGCTGCACGGTCGTGGGGGTAAAGAGTGGGGTGTGGGGGTGTAGGGCATGGGGAGGTGTGGAAGTGTCTAGTGCTGCTTTGCCTGTGTCTGAGAGGCCCTGACCAGTGGGAAGATGACCCCTGAAGAGCACCAGGGGCCAGGAGGAGCACTGAGGAGTATGGGGAAAATCAAGGACAGCTGAGCAGCACCGACAAGCCCTGGGATCAGCTACAGAAAGGAAGAGGGAGGAAGCAGACAGGGCCTGGACCAGAGGAGGAGTTGAGGCTTTCTATATGGGTCCCGAGCTCTGAGGATATCAAAGGTTCCCTTCTTCCTCCCAGGCTCGGAGCCCCCAGGGCAAGGGAAGGGACAGAGCTCCTAGAGGAAACAGATCACCCAAAGAGACTCAGGAACCATTTCTTCTATTCTGTCCTCAGCTCGGCCTCACTGACCCCAAGGTACAGCAGTAGCTTTAGAACACTTTCTGTAAGCAGACAGCCAATCCAGGGCAGACCCCCCTTCCACATCTCATGCTCTGGGCTCTGGCCCTTGCCATCCTGCCTTGGGGTCTGGAGATAGTCCTCTAAGCCACTTGCTCTGCTTCCCCTGATATGGTCCACAGACACCCCAGGCTATGCTCTTGCTCACACTTTCCCTGGCTCCTCTGCCCCTTGCTCCAGGTCCCCCCTCCTGGAAGCCCTACATCTTTTTAAGTAACCTCAGAGTTATGGAAGAAAGATGACAGAAGAGGCAAAACATGCTGACTGGGACCCGCTCTGCTGGATCTGGACTCAACGAAAGCAGATACAAGTGTATCCATCCTCAAGCTGCGTCATTCTATTGGTGACCAGCTGATGACAGTCCTCCCCCACAGCCTCAGAGTCTCCCTCTAGGGGCTGAACGTGGTAGCAGAGGTACCCACTGGCAACTGTGGTAAATCGCAGGTCAGGCTCCCACAGCTGCAGGCATCAGCCTGGCCTTGAAAGGAGGGAGTGCTACACTTTCTCAGCTTTGAGCGGCAATGAAACCGAGTGGGTCCTAGATCTGTCATCAGTCCAGACGAGCGAGCCACATCTGCTGGCTGAGGACTTTAAGCACAACAGTTTCCCGGGGACTCTGCCCATGTCATCTGTGAACCCACAAATGGCTTGTGGTTGGCAGCATTTGTAAACCATGGCTTGGCCAGAGTTTCTTTCTGACCGCATTCTCTCTCCTACTAGGCAGGAGGTGTGGGCCGCCATCTCAGAGGGCGAAATAGGGGAGGAAGAGGCGAAGGGCTCTTCCAGACAGATGATTGGTTCCGAGACACAGGGCTGGGGTGTGGAAAGCAGTACCGGGATGAAAAAGGACCTGTGAGGGAGGTCTTTAGTGACCCCGCGGTGACACCCACAGACCTTGAAGATGTTGCCTACCGCTGAACCTCACAACCGAAGACAATGTGTGAACCCCTGCTCCGATTCATTTGGGGATTACTGCAGGCCCATCCTTGTGGCGTGGTGTCCTCCTCTTTCTATATTCATTGAACTGTAGAGTCTGAAGAAGCTGATGAGGAAGTGCGGGCTCTGAGAACCTGACCAGTGCCTGAGGAGGGTGGGCAGTAAGGGGCAGGAGGGCTCAGGCTGGAATGTTATCTGCTGTTGCCAGTTTGAAACCCTTCCAAAGTTCTGGGTGAGCGCTGCCTGTTGTCATATGCCATGCATGCAGCTGGGATCTGTAGGTGTGGCAGTGCTGTGATGGGAATGGCTCCACCTGCAGGTGGCTGTACTTTGTCCTCCCGTCTCTTTGGCCTCCAGGGTAGAGGCTGTGTGCTTATTTATTGGTAAGCCCTCAGCCTCTGACTGGGCTCCTGACACACATAGGGGCTCAGTAATTACGTGTGGAATGAATGAATTCATGTCACATTCAACCTTCTGCTTGAGGTTTGAGCAAGAATACTAAGTTAGCCGGGCGGTGGTGGCACACGCCTTTAATCCCAGCACTCGGGAGGCAGAGGCAGGCGGATCTCTGTGAGTTCGAGACCAGCCTGGTCTACAAGAGCTAGTTCCAGTGCAGGCTCCAAAGCCACAGAGAAATCCTGTCTCAAAAAACCAAAAAAAAAAAAAAAAGAATACTAAGTTATAGAAATATATTCCTTATATTAAAAAATTGATCTATCTATTTTGTGTGTGCTCCTTGGTGCATATGCAGAGCTCAGAGGTCAACTTGCAAGATTTTACATCACATGGGTCTCAGGGATCAAATGTAGGCCGTCAGGCTTACAAGCGCTCTTCACCGTTGAGCCATCTCATGGGCCCTAGAAATGCACTTCTTAAGGGTTAAAGAGGAAATGTTAAAAGGTCTGCGTGAAATGGAATGACTGCAACAGCACTTAACAGCTGCTTCCTGGTAGCTGCTCATGCAATTCACTAATCTCAGAACACTGGGATGGGAAAATGGTCTTCCGCGGGTACGCTTGGACGGCAGCCAGACGTCTCATTAGCGTTTACGAGCCCGTCGTCTTTGCGTAAGTGCTCGTGGAAACGCATCACGTAAGCTTTCTGCCGCGAAGAGCCTGGGGATCCCCTTTTGGGCCCAGATCTACTTCAAATGCAATTTGGAAAGAGCCAGTTGGGAAAGCTGTCTGCTTGCGGGATGTTGTTTCCATGGACGCCTGCGGGCCAGAGCGAGGCTCCGGATGAGACTGAAGCTGAGCATTGGCTCCAGCTGTCTGGGCAACTGGCTTGGTTGGACCTGCCCGGGAGTAGAGGACCTGCTCGGCCTCCTCTGGCCACACGTGTTTCTCAGAGGGTCTGAGTGGGCCCTGGGGCTGCACTGAGCTGCAGAGGATGCGGGCACCAGTCAGTAACGCTTCTCAGATTTAGGACGAAAGTTGAAAGATGCGTAGCAGCCTGTGTAGGAGCCTTTGGTTCCTGGACACAGAGGTCCTTCATATGTCTGGCTTTAACCAAACTCGGGGTCTCTGAGGTATCCATAATTACACCACGGTGAGGGAAATAAAGCACAGATGGGGGTAATTCCATCTGAACCAAGTATATACCAAAGTAGTTGTTATTATTATTTGGGGATAAGGTCTTTCTATGTAGCCCAGTTTGGCCTTGAACTTGAGATCTTCCTATCTCAGATTTCTTAGTGCTGGGATTACCAGGGCTATTTCACAGGGCTCAGCTCCCTTCTGGAGTCTGGGCTGCTGTAGCCGATTGAGTCATGACCACCTTCTGCACATGATAATTGGTCTCCACAGAGGCCCTGGAACTCAGTATTTCCAGAATTGAGACCATGCCTCTCCCCGAATCAGTGCCATTCCTTTTGGCTCCCCAAAGACAGTCTGCCCCGTGCGTCAGAGTGGCTTACACCTCTCGGGTGTTCCAGCTCAGTGATGCTTACTGCAGCCACTTAGGAAGTTGCCCATCTCTCAAGTACTAAGTCCCTGGGAACAGGCAAAGACCTGTGTGATTAGCACATTTACCGGCAGATTGGGAGCCAGACTCCTGCAGCCCTTCATGCTCGCCAGCCCCATGAACTCTCTGGAACTCCCAGCCTTCTCTCTGGCCCTGACATCTGCACTCACGGCTACTGCCTCCCTAGCCTGGAAAGGTACACAGTGAAGCAAGGATGTGACAACCTCCCTGACATCGGGGACTTTGGTACCTTGGACTGGCCTGCTGGCTTTTATGGGGGGGACAACTGGCTTTGCTGTCCTTGTTTACCATCTAGTCCTCTCCACTATCCCCCCACCCTTTCTCTGTAGCACATGCCCTCCGTCTTCAAATTGCCCTGTGCGACAAAGAGGGGGACAGCTAAGGCAGTAGCTGAGGGGAAACTGAGTCCTGGAGCTGCCGAGGGAGGGGGCTGTGGACTCCAAGTTCTCCCGTCACAGGTCACAGCAGTCCCCTGGGCTGAATTTTACCTTTTATCTCCTTAAAATGTTACCGTACTATACAGGCTCCAACCTCCTCATCCCTTTCTGGGAATCTCCCCGCTTCTCTATCTCTCCCAGGGGGGCCATTTAAATCTTGCCTTCAGCATTAGCAACATTTGGAGCTGAACAACTTTAAGTAACCTCTGAAGTGGTTCAAATTGAGGCTGTTTTTTGTTTCAAGATTTCATGCTTATTTTTTTTTTCCCCAGTTAGGACACTGCATTTCAGATTGCACATCTGAGCTTTGGTCCCAGGCCAGTGAGCTCATACACAGTGTTTGTCTTGGCTCCACTGTCTGACCCAGCCAGGAACACAGGCTGGCAGATCAGAGGGAAAGCAAAGCCCAGTTTTGACTCTTGCCAAAGATGTGGTCAGCCAGTCTAGGGCTCCGGCAGCTCCCTTGGGGACATCCAGCCATGCTTGCTGGTCCCAGTTAGCATCTGTAGGTCTTTGCTGCTGGCTTCTGTTCTGTTTAAACCCAACAGCAGTGATGGCTGGGTGGAGATGATCTGAGCAACGAGAGACAGACCAAAAGAGGCAACAAATCTCCAAAAATCTCCCTGGACAGATGTCATGGCCATATCCTAGGTCTGGCCCAGGCCACACCGTAACCTACTGTAGCACTGAAATGAGCCCATCCCATTTGTGGGATCTGCCTTCCTAGGCTGCGTGCACATTTGACTGATACTCCTCTCTGCTACGGGAACCTAGGCCCTGCAAGCTCAGGCTATAAGCCTAGCCTGAAAGCACACAGTTCTGGAGACTGTAGGATGCAGGTGTTCGGGGACTTATGCTAGCATTCATGCTTTATTTAAAGATATTTATTTATATTTATTTATTTATGAGATAGGGTCTCTGTATATAGCCCTGGCTGTTCTGGAACTCACTTACGTAGACCAGGCTGGCCTAGAACTTACGAAGATCAATCTGTCCCTGTCTCCCAACTACTGGGAGTTCTACCTGAGCCACCACACCTGCCTGGCTTGTCCAGTTCCAATCTGAATCTTGGGAGCTTGTGCAGAGTCCAGCTGCCACTAGTGGCACCTTTCTATGAGGGTAGATCCTGTGGTTTGCTCACCCAGGGACTCGGATGGGGGCCCAGGGAGGCAATGGCAGGGCCTTTCAGGGTGAGCCCTAGGGTAGAGGAATTCAAGGCTGAGCACTCTCTGTGAGTGTGTAAGGGACTGTGGGGCTTCGGGGATGAGCCTGGGCACTCTTCTAGAAATGAAGACCATCCGGATGAGAGGACAACGTGAGTCTGTCATAAGTCCCCTGAGTCAGTGCTCTATAGGCTCCAAGTCTTCACTGTGCTCTGAAGCATCCTTTTGCCAAGGCCTTCCCTATAGCATGGGGTTGATAGAGAGGCCTTGAATCGGAGGGTGGAGCTCTGGCTTTGGCTCTTTTGGGGGCCGTGTAACTTGCATTTGACACAGCTGCTCTCGGGAGAATTGCCGTTCTTCCCTGACCTGAAGAAGAAACCCTCATACCCTCATTAGGGCTCCCATCAGCTTTCCTTGAAAAGGTTTACACTTGGAAGGAAATATTCCTCAGACCTGGACAGACCAACACCTGCCTAGCTCTTGGGTTCTGAGGATAAGCACCACACTTTCAGAGACAGCCAGCCTTACGCTTGGCTCGTAAATGTCCCTACCATGAAGGTAAACTTGCTTGCAGGTGGTTAAGTGGACTCTTCCTTCCTTCCTTCCTTCCTTCCTTCCTTCCTTCCTTCCTTCCTTCCTTCCTCCCTCCCTCCCTCCCTCCCTCCCTCCCTCCCTCCTATTTTTTTGAGACATGGCCTCTCTATTTAGTCCTAGCTGTCCTCAAACTCAGAGATTCACCTGCCTCTGCCTCTCAAGAGCTGGGTTTAAAGGCATGCACCATCACACATAACCATGGATTCTTCTAAAAGGTAACAAAATAGGCCACCATAACCTGCTCATCACAAAGCACCATGCTTCTAGGCTGATGCTTCTAGGGTAGAATTGCTGAGCTCCACACATGTGTCCCAGGAAGGAGGGGGGCATGACAGAGGCTGTGGGTCCTCATGGCTATACTGTCAGCTGTCTCTGACCTTGTGCGTTCCATTCGACCCGGCAGAGACTTGATGCTCACAGGCAGCCCTTCTTGTGTGACTCACTGTAGGAACTGGGTTAAACCTGGGCAACCATGCAGGCTAACTGCTGCTTGCTTCTCTCAAGCAAGCAAGGCCCTTCTGCTCCCGTCCCTGTCTCTCCTCCTCAGACACAGTGCCAATGGGGATGGGGAGTGAGGATGGTAGTGGGCATAGGGTGGCTCCTCCTGATCAAGGGCTCTTATCTTCTCTCTGCTCCACGCTATTACTGTCCTCTCATCTCTCCACCTCACAGAGAAGAGACGAAGGCTGAAAGCTCCACCCAGGTCCTGCTGTGTAGATGCCTCAGAGCCAAACTCACAGCTAACTTTTCTTGAGCTGAACTGATACTATAGCCATCTATAGATTCTGTCTCTGTGATGCTTCAGGGTCCCTTGGAGGGATTTTCTTCATGCTTAGAGCCATGTGCCTACCAGTCTGTTCCTGACCTCTCTCTGGACTGACCATTAATGCTAGGAACTCTTCTTCTGGCAGAGCAGAGAGCCAGGAGGGAGTCTTATCCCCCAGGATAGGACAAGCTACAAGTTGGCCATCCCCTCTCTCTCCCCTTCTCCCTCCCTCAGCCTTTGAAGAATGCTGATAGATGCAGGAAGACCTGGCTGTCTTTCTATGAGGGACCACCTCATAGAAAGATCCTCTGGTGGGAACAAAGTGTATCTTGTTTAGGATTTTGCTCCATGGAGATCCAAGATCTGGAGACAGACCCAGGAGGAAGCTCCCAGCGGACTTCTGGTAGGTAGGTGGGGGATAGGGTCTGGTGGGGTGGGATTTAGGGATTCTGACTTGCCTTCTGCCTGTTGAGAAGCGAGGACAACGTTCCCACAAAGGAGTTGTGGGTGTCCTGGCTGTGAGAGGCCTACATTCAGTCCAGGAGTCTCCTAAGTGACAAGAAGGATCTCAAAATGAGGGGTCTGGGAGAGAGCAGAGGGGCACAGGCTTGCCGAGCAGGTAACAGTCTGGAAACCCAAGATGGGTGACTGTGTAGTGGCGTTTCATCTCTCTGGCACGGCAGGGCCTCTAATAAGATCCCTTCTTTCAAGGCTGGCTGATTTCTGCCGAGTGTGTTTCTGATCAGTTACTGGAGGAGGAAAGGGATTAATCCATTGCCCTTCTTGGAAGTCAGAAATTAAAAAAAACAAACAAATAACCTTTTGGAAGCTGGAGAGAGTGCTTTAGAGCATGTGTTGCTCTCCAGAGGGCTTGGTTCCTAGCACCCATTTCGGGTGGCCTACACCTGCATATAACTCCAGCTTATAGGGAATCTAATCTGCCTATTCTGGAAGCTAGGGCACTTACACACATATAAGTATACCCTCACATATACACATATGTAAAAGTAAATATTTTAAAAACCCTCAGCTGGGCGGTGATGGCACACGCCTTCA
>JAQHUG010000634.1:274179-285894 GCA_028555095.1 Dicrostonyx torquatus
TTTTCATTGCATTTAGTGTGTGTGTGTGTGTGTGTGTGTGTGTGAGAGAGAGAGAGAGAGAGAGAGAGAGAGAGAGAGAGAGAGAGAGAGAGAGAGAGCGCACACACACACGAGTGTGGAGGTCAGAACCCAAACTGCAGGCATCAGTTCTCTCCTTCTACCATGTGGTACTCAGAAATAGGACTCAGCCACCTTTATCTGCTGAAATGCCTCACTGACCAGATATTAGAAAAATTCAAATTAAGTATGTGGCATTATAATGAATTCAAACAGACCACAGGGACAAAAATAAATAGCGAAACATGTAATTTTAAGTAAGGAAGCTGCTATAAAATGACAAATGCAGCATGAAGCCATTTCTAAATGTTTAAAATGTCGCAGAGTAGCGGGTACGGCTGAGCACACACAAAGCCCCTCGTGTCAAACCACGCATGCGGACGGTACCTGCGCTTCAGGTCATTCGTCTGCTCCCCCAGGCTCTCCTGATCCCTGAGCCCTTGCCGCTAACTCCCTTTGGCATGCCCTAACCTGAATGAGGGTCAGAGCCCTCATATAAAGGTTTTTCTTTAAGTTTAAAGATTTAAATGTAAATTGCGAATTTAAAGGTTTGATCTCTCCCGGGGATGTAGGGACAGCCCGACAAGCAGAGAAGTTTTCAAAACAGGTGATCACTCTTGCCTCTTAAGGCCAGGAAGGGGCAGAGCAAGGAAACATTTCAGATGCAAGGCCCAGGGCTGGGCTGGGTCCTGGCCCTCAGAGGTGGGTCAGTGAAAGGAAGCTCAGGGTGCAGATGGTGGGCCAGCGTGTGCCCAGGGCCTGGCCAGCGCCTCAGGCTTCTCTGGTCCGAGTTCCTTCCCCTGTGACTGAGAGGGTTATGTTCACATTCAATGGCTGTGTAAGCAAGCGTTTGTCAAGGAAACAGTGAGACGTCTTGCGCCATCTCAGAGCCTTGGCCTCTCTCCTAAACCTGTCTGACCAGTCTCAACTTTGCCTCAGCCAAGATCCTGATTTGTCCCTGGTTGACTGCAGGTGTCCTGACCCCTGTACAGAGCAGAAAGGTGGCAGTTCTGTGACCTTCAGTGGGGGATGAGTCTGACACGGGGACTTGGGGAGATGTATCGGCTAAGAGCATGTCTCTCAGTCAGATCCCAGACAGGACCTGGAAAAGGTCAAACAAACTTTGGGAGTCTCTTTGGTCCTTCTTGTACCAGGTCACCTCCCAGAAACTTTGCTAAGAATCTAGAGCAGTGGTTTTCAATCTATGGGTCATGACCCTTTAAGGTCGCATATCACAGATATTTACACAGGGGTCACATATCAGATATTTACATTATGATTTGTAACACTAGCAAAATTATGGTTATTACGTGGCAGCGGAAATAATTTTATGGTTAGGGTCAGCACAGCATGAGGAACTGTATTAAAGGATTCAGCATTAGGAAGGGTGAGAACCATGGCCCTGGAGTATAATAAAGTAGTGAGTGGCCAGGCAGGCGAGGGAGCAGCTTCCAGAAGGGAAAGCTTTCTTTCTCTGGGATTTATTCAGTGTTATAGAGAGAAGGGCTTACTTCTGGAAAAGCCCATTAATCACTCACCACCACTTTAATTTCATTTTTTTTTTTTAAAAAAATCTTGTTTTCTTGATAGAGGTGAGCAGAGATAAAACCAACAGCTTACCTGCTGTGGGAAAGCCTCCAGGTGCCAGGCCATGTCCTCCCTCTCCCAGCTGCCAGTGGAGCAAGCTGACCCTTGGGAAAGAAGCCACGTTCCCAGTGACACCTCTTGTTCCTGCTCCCCGAGTCTCTAGGGAACAGGCAGCTTCCTTCTTCCTCCCCTTGTGTCTGGGTAGCTACCCATTTTCATACCCCACTTCAGACAAACATGAAAAGGGATTCCTGGGAGCTGGAGAGATGGCTCAGAGGTTGAGAGCACTGCCTGCTCTTCCAAAGGTCCTAAGTTCAATTCCCAGCAACCACATGGTGGCTCACAACCATCTGTAATGAGGTCTGGTGCCCTCTTATGGCATGCAAGAATACATGGAAGGAATGTTCAATACATAATAAATAAATCTTAAAAAAAAGAAAAGGGATTCCTGTGGGAAAGCCCCTGACGCTTTGGTCTCTGTGTCTGAGAACCAAAGGAGCCCATGTAGGAAAGCAAGGAACTGCAACAAGATCTCTACCTGTGATCCTTGCAAACCAAGCCAGGCGCCCCTGCCGCTGGGTCCACCTCAAACACTCACGGTCCGACTGAGGCTAGACCCCACCTGGGAACAAGGAGCAGTCAGAACCTATCCTTCAGCCTCCCTATCTGTCTACTGCTTCTCGTGGTCCTCCTGGAGTGTCAGCAGGGCCCTGTCTCTTGTAGACATTATCTTTTTCAGCCCTCTCGGCCAGCAAAGACCAGATGGACAGAGGGATGCAGCTGACCCCTGAGTTGCAGTCTTAGGACTGGGCTGGCTTCCTTGCCCCGCTTTTGTTGTTGGGGCTGGTGGAGGGGAGCCGGGCCCCTGGTAGTGGTGTCTGCAGCAACACGGCTTCTGATATCCTCACAGGGCAGCGTGGCTCTGCCGCTCACTGGACCCCAGGCTGTAGTGTTGGCCGCTCACACCAGACCTCTGCAGTGTCACTGACTGGTCCATCGCTGACTTGCTCTACTGACGTCCTCTCTGACCTGATGGTGAAGTTGTCCTGAGAGCATCTGAAGAGGAAGTAGTCCTGCAGCAGTGATCTGGGCCAGGCAGTCATGATACTCCTTGACATCATGACCAAGGGCCCCAGAGGGCTGAGAGCCACAGACACTCGGCTGTGTCTATGTCCATGGGGACATCCTGCCCAGAGAACAGGGGGTGGTATCAGGCCTACGGAACCCCATTTCTGCCCTTAGCGCCTCATCAGCCACACCACCACCATCTTCTCGGTGGGGGCATGGAGCAGATGCGACCCCTACATGTCATGGGGCCCCCATGTTCTCATTCATTTCTTCGTTCTTCAATAAGTGTTTGCTGAGGACCTGCTGCGGGGTGGCTGCTTTGCTGGCGGGATTCACCCTAGAGTGGACAGCAAATGTCACGAGGTGACAGTGTCTGTGGTGGGGTAGTGACAAGCACTGGTGCACTGAGACTGCACAGGAAGATGGGTAAGGAAGCCTTTGGCGGGGGAGGGGGGGATGACACACACACTGGTCGGCATCTACTATCGATCCATGCAAGGGATAGCAGGAGGAAACATCTTGGGGCTGTGAAGGTCTTGGTGAGGTTGAAGGAACGAGAGAAAGCTGTGTATCAAGAGGGCGAAGGGCAGAGGGCAGCTTAGTGGGCTGAGCTGGATGACACAGGGTTCTACAGGCTTGAGCAGCCCTGCTCAGGCCACGGTGTGCAGTTATTGGAGGTTTTTGAACCTGATTTGCATATTAAGAAAGATTGCCCAGCTGCTGGGTGAAGCCTCCTTTTAAAAGCACAAAAATAGAAGCCGGAAGCCCGGCTTGGAGGGTATCAGAGCGATCCAGGCAGGGAGTAATCACTGTTATTATCCCCATTTCTCAGCGGAGCTCACAGCAGGTAGTAACGCGGCTTGCTTTTGCACGGTGAATCTGTGTGGAAGCCTTTCTCCTGTCGCTTCGCGGGAACTCGGAGCAACCCTGGAACGCGTCGGCTAGCACTGGTTCCTGGCCTAAAATGAGTCTCCAAGATGTTGGTCCTAGCTATGGTAAGACTTGGGTGGGAGGCAGGAGTCTGGCTTAACCCTCTGGACCTTCCTGGGTTCCGTCCAACTCCTGAAGCCCCAAGCACAGTTCCTCAGGTCGGAAGGAGTAAGTGGAGTGGCCAAACTAGGTAGTCGGGTGCAGAGTCCTGCTGCCCAGAGCCTAAGGGGCCGGGGAGGAGCCAGGGCGCTAGGCTCTACTAGAGCTACGCCATATGGTGAACACAGCACGTGAGACGTGTTTGGCTTCCAAGCACCTAAAATCTAGTCTGCAACAAATGGAAAACTTCAGTAAATAGTTGAAGAATGTGCTGCAGATTAAAAGGTACGTATTCGGCCGGGCGGTGGTGGCGCACGCCTTTAATCCCAGCACTCGGGAGGCAGAGGCAGGCGGATCTTTGTGAGTTCGAGACCAGCCTGGTCTACAAGAGCTAGTTCCAGTGCAGGCTCCAAAGCCACAGAGAAGCCCTGTCTCGAAAAACCGAAAAAAAAAAAAAGGCACGTATTCAAACCAATAAGTTTAGGAGGAAGCTAGGTCTTCTCCTCGGGACAAATGGATCTGAATACTATTTCGAGGACCGTGACAGTCTCCTGGGGGCAGTTACTGGCCTGCTTAACAGAGTCACCCACATCATTTGATCCGCACTATACTGAAGCAGTCCTTACCCAGTGCCCCCATTACTGCCCAGCAACCCCCCCCATTCTTCGTGTCTAACACAATCACGGCTTTGTTGACCTCATGAATTCTGTGTCTCAGGAATTTGGAAGGTCAGGGTGGGGATGGCTGGGCTCTGACTCAGCATGCCTAAGCCTCAGTTCTGAAGTCCACTGGCTAGGTGCCAGAACCTGGGACCCTTTGACAGTTCTGTGGCAGGCGATCTGGCTGGGGAGATGCCAGAGCTGGGCTGAACCAGCTGCCGTTCAGTGTGTTTCCATGGGGTCTCTCCATGGACTGGGGGGATCCCCACCGCATCCGGGCTCCAGGAAGTCCTGCTTCAGCCATGCGAATCAGAGCTCCCTCTGTGAGGTCTATAGGGAAGGCAGAAGCCATTGGCTTTTATGTCCCACCTGAAGGTACCGCCACCCTAGTCACCAAGGCACAGCACGGCACAAGGTGCACTGGTGTGCGTACCCACACTAGGTGGATTCCAGGGCCCTGCCACACACTGAGGGGAATGTCAATATTCAGCAAGTGGAAACCACTCTATTGTGAAGATTTTAATGAAATCAGGAACCAAGACTTGTGCTGGATAGTTTATAGCTATAAACCAAGGGCAACAGAGACATCTTTGGATGAATAAGAGCACAGAATTGGGCTGTGGGATAATCAATAAAATGCTGATATTTTAGCCCATGGACCAGAACACAGAAGTAATTGTTATTACCTTGGGGAGGCGGGTGGAGAGGAGGACCCAGCTCCTGAGTGTGCAACATGAGCAGGGATGTTGTGAAGACACAGGAATGGCAGCAGTTGAGGTGCCTGGCCAAAGCATCAGCAAGGATGCCGTCCAGAAGGTTTGTTTTCATCAGGTTTTAAAGGAGGGAGAGAAAATGTGGATGCTGCTTTCAAACGAATCTCTTCTGATTGAGGCAAGCCTTATGTTTGGAAGTATTTAGGGAGAATTAATAGTTACTATGTGCTTGAGATAAAAATAGAGAGAGGTTGGGGAGAGAGAGAGAGAGAGAGAGAGAGAGAGAGAGAGAGAGGGAGGAGGGAGGGGGAGGGAGGTAGAGAGAGAGAACACTGAAAAAAGAATAAAGGAGAGTGCCTTAGAGAGGAAAAATCAGAGTGTCCACGTGAGAAACACCAAGGAAAGTGTGCTTTGGCTGTCTCATGCTCCCTTGGGTCCCCAAGGCCATCACCTTCAAGACCGATACCAAATTTCTATTGTTTCAGAGTGTATGACAGAGAGGAGTAAGTCCCTGTCAGAGGAAGGATGTGATGTGGGTGTGCGCTGCCTTAGGTTTCTAGCGCTGTGATAAACACTGACCAGAAGCACCTTGTGGAGGCAAGGGTTTATTTGACTTACATATCCTAGGTCACAATCCACTGAGGGAAGCCAGGGCAGGGACCGGGAAGCAGGAACTGAAGCAGAAACCATGAAGGAACAGTGCTTACATAGATCACCCAGGGCACCTGCGCAGCAGTGGCACCACTAACAGGTGTGGTGGTGTACACCTTTAATCCCAGCACTCAGGAGACAGAGGCAGGCAGATCTCTGTGAGTTCATGGACAGCCTGATCTACAGAGTGAATTCCAGAACAGCCAAAGATACACAGAGAAACCCTGTTCTCAAAAAAAAAAGCCAAAAATTAAAAATAAAAAGAAAAAAATGGAGTTTAAAATAAAGCCATGTAGAGATGAAAAATACACAGAGTCCAGGCACTGCATGTTACTGTGTTGTCTTTAAATTGTTTGATGGCTGAGGAAGGAGCAAAAGCTGTGAAAAGATATTTGATTATAAATGCTGCTGGATTAATCTAATTAATTTTAAAAATACCTTGACTTCAAAATTTAAGTCAAAAGGTATGTTACTTTGGAGAAGAGGTTTTGCTTTTGTTTCCAAAGGAAATGAGAGGCTGTGGATTCATTCTGGGCTAAGAAAAATCAGGTTTGATCAAGGAAGACCCTCTGAAGAATCTCCAATAGGAGCAGATGGTCCAGATGATCCAACATTTCAGAGGACCTCTGTTGGCGTTTCCTCTGAGTTCTGCATCTAGAACAGTTTCAAGATTGCTGGTAGAGATGACCAAATCTCACAGAATTTCCCAGTCAGGACTTGACAATAATCTTAAATTTTATTTAGGTCCCCATAAGATTATTAGTGTACCCAGTCAGCGGGAAGTACCCTGGAAAACTACGCCCACATTCCCCCAAAGTGGACTATGGATGTTTTTCTTTGTTTAGAGTGTTGGTTACAATTTGTATGGATAATAATGGTCTGGAAGAAAGCTAAAGAAGGGAGATTCAATTCAGAGTTCTTGTTTTGAAAAAAAAGGGGGGGCAGTGCTGTGGGACAATGGTTTTGCCCTGTAAAGATTCGTTTCTTTTACTTGTTTAATAAAATGCTGATTGGCCAATAGCCAGGCAAAAAGTATAGGTGGGGCAACCAAGCAGGAAGTAGAGGTGGGGCAATGAGAACAGGAGAATTCTGGGAAGAGAAAGAGTCAGTCTGCAGTTGTCACCCAGACACAGAGGAAGCAAGATGAGAATGCCTTGGTGGTGAAAGGTACCGAGTCACATGGCTAACACAGACAAGAATTATGGGCTAATGTAAGTTATAAGAGTTAAAAAGAAAAGCCTGAACTAATAGGCCAACCAGTTTATGATTAATATAGACCTCTGTGTGATTCTTTGGGACTGAACAGCTGCAGGACTGGGCAGGACAGAAATCTCAGTCAATACACAGGGGTCTGAGTATTCCCAGACCAATCATTCACTAAAATAAAATTTCCCTACAGACTTGCCTACAGGCAATGTAATGGATGAGGTTTCTCTTTTCAGATACGTATAGGTTTGTGTCAAGTTTACGAAAGCCAACCAATACCTAAAGAAAACAATTTAGGTTGGTCTGACCCCTCCCATCATTTTTAAAGAGTTTTATGAGACACAGCTCATCCACTATGAAATCTGCCGATCTAAAGTGCAAATTGGTTATGGCTGGTATAAGCACAGCCATGGAACCACCAGTCCATTCTAAATGAGATGCTCTGGACATACTAGCTAGCTAGACTATCCAATCGGCAAGTTCTGGGTTTAGCAAGATACCCCGATTCAGTAAATGAAGAGGAGAATTGTGGGAGAGGACACTCAAAGTCAGTCTACGGCTTCCACATACAAGTACATACGTGAGTTCCCAGATACCACACACACACTTGGACATGTATGTGTGCACCACACACACGCGTGCGCGCGCACACACACACACACACACACAGAGAGAGAGAGAGAGAGAGAGAGAGAGAGAGAGAGAGGTGAGGGGGAAGGGAGGGAGGACTCCGTTCCCATTAGCAATCACCCCCATTATTCCACACTTCCCAGGCAACCACTGATCCACTTCTGTCTCTATTCTGGATATTTTTCACAAACCCATGCAAAGCGATTCTTCCATCTGGCTTCTTTCTCTTTGTGTGATATTCTCAAGGATCATCTGTGTCTCAGCCTCGCCCCTCCCCTCTGAGGGATAGCATCACACTGCATGCATTTCCCATATTTTATTTATCCATTTAGCAGTTGATGGATGTTAAATTGTTCCTACTTTTAGTTATATGATTCACACTGCCATGAACATTCTTCTACATGCTATACACATACATATAAGTATACTTCCCCCCCACACCCCAATGCACACTTGAACACACATAGACACGAATAGAATGCTCTTCCCATGTTGGGAACCCAGTAGCCTAAGCAGCGGGAGGCCCTGCATGGCACAGCAAGGATGCAATTTTCCCCGCTGGGACCGGTGCAAACCTGGGCATCTCAGCCGCTTCCTTCAGTTAGGCTGTGAGTTAGAACTTGACTCAGCCTGGGGTGAGGAGTCAGGAAGTTGACCCCATTCTGAGAATGTCTCTTAACCTTCCTGGGTGTTCCTCACAGTTGCCACGAATGCAATGAGCAACACAGTCCTACAGTGCTTCTCGGCTCTAAATTCCTTGAATTTTGTCCTGTGTGATGTCTTCTCGTCAGGCCTGCCTAGGGCATGCTTCTGGAAGGCAGCCTTTTCTTGCTTCTGTCATTCTGTCAGTATAGCTGGGGTCACTTCCTGCCACGTGTCCTGCTGACCTCAGGGCCTGGGCCAAGTGTGGGGAAAGGGCAAAGAAGGGGGGCCACGAAGGGAGTGAGGGATAAACTCCTGACTTTCTTCCTTCCTGGGCACTGGTAAAGCTCCGGAGAGCCTGCTTCCCCACCAGCCTGTGGTGTGGCCCTGGTCTTCGTGTGGAGTCAGCTTTGCTTAGGCCTGTCCCACCGCCCCCTGCACTAACGTCTGAGCTATGGGATGGCACAAAGATGTCCCAGGAGTCACTTCAGGCTAAGACGGAGGAGCCTGTCAGAAAGCAGCCATCCAATGACATACAGGCCCATTGAGTATTTTGCAACTTCAGGGAACTGATGGGAAATACACACAGGCAGGGAGCCGGGAGGGAGAGAAGGAGAATGTCAAAGACCTAGGTTATGCATTATTAGCGCCACCCCTTGAGGGAGCCTACCATCAATGTTTCCTTATCGCTTCCCTCATCCCACAGGGTCAGGCTGACTGTGCAGGTTTCCTGTCTGACATCCTCAGCTGGCCAATAACATCCCAACTCCTCACCAGAGTCCAGAGGCCCTGACTGGTTCTTCCTCACCTGACCTCGCTGGATCCCACACAGGGGCTTCGGCACATTCTGCACGCACAAACCCCGTCAGGATCTCAGAAGGTGGCAACTCCGTCGGGGTCTGCCAAGAGGTGATTAGGCTAGAATGGCGCTGTTAGCATGTCTGGCCCGATGATCAGGAGGCAAACTCACATAGAGACCCCCTATGTGGCTAGTAAAGACAGCATCGGCAAGCCCGGAGGAGGGGCCTCAGGAGGTGCCAGGCTGAGGACTGGTCTCTCTCTGACTTCAGCCTCCACAGCATGAGGCATAAACGTCATCTGAGGCTTCAGCTGTAGTCTGGATACCCACGCATCTGGTGGGTGGGTGGTGCTGTGCAGGCAGACAGCTAACATGCGTGGCCTGGTGTCTGTATTTTGCCTCACTGCGGTGCCCACGGAGAGCTAAAATGTCTCAGGGCACCGTGCCATAGACACAGGAACAGACAATAGCCCCTGGTGGGTGAGGGCTGGGTTCCCACTCCTTGCACACTGAGCATAAGGTCCCCCATATTCTCTCTTCCCCAGATCAGGGGTACAGGCCAGGGACAACATTTCTTCCTTTCTCCTCTCCCACCTTCCAAGTGTTGCCCAGTGGCTGCACCCCCATCCCTAGGGATCCAGAGGGGCCAGGTTTCATCTCACCTGTCATAGCTCTCTCTGGAGCTAGCTTCCTCATGGTCTCAGGTCCATCTGATGCTCTTGAAGCCCAATGGTTCATCCTAGAAGTCAGGCTTGCCTGTCCCCAGAACCCAGATCAGTGTGCTGACACAGGGAGGCAGTCTGTACTCTGTCACTTCGCTTCATAAACACAAGCAGGCCACTCCACAGCTAAGACAGATCGTTTAAAACAGTCATCTGGATTGAAAACACATTACATCACTTTTTTTTTTTTATCAAAAACTAATCTTTTTTTTTTTTTTTTTGGTTTTTCGAGACAGGGTTTCTCTGTAGCTTTGGAGCCTATCCTGGAACTAGGTCTTGTAGATCAGGCTGGTCTCGAACTCACAAAGATCCACCTGCCTCTGCCTACCACCGCCCGGCTCAAAAGCTTTTAAGATCAAAAGATCTTAAAAGGAGTGGTAGTTCCGGAATGTCTGTGCCAAGCAGTATATGCTGGTGGGCACACAGGAGGCGGGGTGGTGTCTTCCAGGCAGTGGGTAGCTTCCCTGAGCAGAGATAGGCATAAGATCTGCCCTACAAGTTGTTCAGTGGAGATGAGACCCGGCCGTTGCTAACTAGGCGATGTCTGTGGCTTTGCGAGCTCAAGGACCGGAACATGGATTGCTGGGGAGGTGGCAGGGGAGGCGGCGCTGGGGTGAAGGGAAGTACGGAGTTCAGGGCTTAGAAAATGAAGCTGTCTCTGTAGGCGGCTGGGAGTCACCAAAGGCTTTTAGACAGTGAGAGTTCTGAGAACACGGGTGCCCAGGGGTGGCTCTCCCAGGCTCATGCAGGAGCTCTGACTGAAATAAAAACAATGTCACCCTTGCTAAAGTTCCACGTCACCAAACAGAATGTGAGCTGTGGTCAGACCTTCCAAGAAAACAGGAGAAACGAGAAGCAGCAGCCAAGTTCCACAGGCAGGCCAGTTCCAGTTGGCAGGACACCGCAGCGCGCTCCTCCCGATGCTCTGCAGAGAAGGTAACCTAACGCTCTGTTTCCTAGTGTGTAGCCTCCCGGTGTGCACCTTGGAAGGAATGCGCTTTGGAACATCCACTCAGCTCCTTGTTCATTGTTTCACGTTTGTCTGCAGCGCTGTGCTTGCTGGGGCATGGTGCTGCCCGCCTGCCACCTCGGCTTTTGGAAGATGGAAGCAGGGGGATCAAGAACTCAAAGTCTTCTTTGGTGACATAGCAAGTTACAAGCCAACCTGAGCTATGTGAGAACCTGTATTAGTATGCAGGTGGTGGCGGCGCACACTTTTAATGCCAGTACTTGGGAGGCAGAGGCAGGAGGATCTCTGTGAGTTTGAGGCCAGCCTGGTCGATTGAGCAAGTTCCAGGACAGCCAGGGCTACACAGAGAAACCCTGTCTTGAAAAACTGAAACCCAACCCCCCCCACAAAAAAAATTATCGAAGTATTAGTTTATTAATTTAAAAATGAAACAAACCCCTGACCTCCTCCATTTAGCCAGCAGAGCCTCCTCCTCTGTGGCACGGGTGCTCACTCTAGTCTAAGATTTTGAATTGCAGTTTTGTCCTTGGGTACCGTTTTTACCCAGTCTTCCCTTCAGTGGGAGTTCTGATTCCAACAATGGCCAACAGCCGCCTAAACCTGACCTAACCCGAATTCTTTGAACTCTCAGACCCTCCCACTAGGCCTCTGCCCCTTCACCTACAGGCTCCATGCTGCAGTCACGTGAGGTGAGGCTCCCTCTGCTCCGGCCTCTCTGCTGCTCCCTGTGCCCCAGGCCCCGAGCAAGGCCCGCAGTAGGTACCTGCCAACAAGCCTCACTGCAGAGAGAGAGAGTTTTTAAAATACAGTAAATCTTTCATTAAGCAGCAAAAATGATTATTCTCTGAAGCTGAGAAGGAGACAGATCTATTTAAAAGTCCTGTGAACCAAATCATAGGAAAACATAGAAATGTGTAAGAGTTACTAAGGGATCAATCAGACTATCATAATTCCCAAATGATCTCTCTCTCTCTCTCTCTCT
>JAQHUG010000634.1:287082-303788 GCA_028555095.1 Dicrostonyx torquatus
GGATCTTTGTGAGTTCGAGACCAGCCTGGTCTACAAGAGCTAGTTCGAGGACAGGCCCCAAAGCTACAGAGAAACCCTGTCTCGAAAAACCAAAATAAATAAATAAATACTTAAAAATAAAAAAATAAAATAAAAAATAAAATTATAAATGACAAAAATAATTTAAAAACATTTATCATCATTTTACTTATGTGAATATTGTGTGTGTGTGTCATGTGCCTGCAGAAGCCAGACAAGAGTGTGAGGGCCTGGAGCTGGAGGTACAGGCAACCGTGAGATGCCTGACACGGGTGTGAGGAACTGAACTTGGCTTCTCGGCAAGTGAGAGCAGTGCATGTCCCTAATCACTGTGCCGTCTCCCCAGCCTCATAACAACTGTTTTCCAGGTGGAGCTGCGAGGCTAGCCCTGAATTCTGGGGCTGCAAAAATCTCCTTGCCTCAGTCTTCTGTGATGGGGTTGGGGGCTGGGACCGCAGGCACGCCACCGCTTCTAGCATACGCGAAAATCTAGGTCTTTGTCACTCACAAAGGGCAGTCTCAGTGATGGGAGATCAAATGTGAAGATGAAGACAGAGGCTCACCGAGCACCCAGCTGGAGAACATCCCATGTGGCTGAGGGGAGCCTAGCAGACAAAGGGAAAGATGGATACACTGGCCAGTATTAAAATGTATAGGTTCTATTCACCCAAACCCACCACTGGACGAATGAAAAGATTCTGCCCCAGCAACAGAGGGCACAAAGAACTCCTACAGACGGATATGAAAAGGACAGACAGCCTTGTGGCGGCCCCGCGAGATCTGAGCTTGGGAAAGCAGCTGTTTAAATGGTTAATGGACTATCATTATGGAAATTCAGAGGAAAAAAAAGGGGGGGGCAGGGAAAAGGAGAGCGAACCTGGCCAGCAAGATGGCAGTATCAGGACTCATCCACCACTGCTGGTGTGTGTGTCAGCCCTGCTGGGTGGCCAAAAGCCCAAGTCACTCACTCCACACTTCTGTTCCCAGATCTGTCCACCCTTCCTCACGGTCACAACTAAAGGCTTCCTGTTAGCATTTTGGTAGTAGCTCAGACCCAGGCACAGCCTGAATGTCCTTCTGTGGCAGGATATCTGAATGAATGGTGCTGGGTTCACTCAGTTGACCCTAAGTGGTTGTGACTGACAGACACGGAAAAGATACCAGCAGCCGGGCGGTGGTGGCGCACGCCTTTAATCCCAGCACTCGGGAGGCAGAGACAGGCATATCTTTGTGAGTTCGAGACCAGCCTGGTCTACAAGAGCTAGTTCCAGCGCAGGCTCCAAAGCTACAGAGAAACCCTGTCTTGGAGAAAAAAAGAAAAAAAAACAAAAAACAAACAAAACGATACCAGCAGCAAGAGCACAAGCTACAAGGCTTCCTTCCTGCGAAGGCAAGCCCCGCTCACAGCTGTGGAAATGAGGCACCCGGAGAAAGAAGGGGCCCTAGGCAGTGTTTGCTGCTTCCTGTGACATTAACTGCGCGCTCACTGTGGACTGCTCACTGTGGACTGCCCACGGCTGCACATTTGTAGTGGGGAATGTTCCAGTGTGCTGGCCACGTGTTGGCATCGACCAAGATCATTATGTTTAAAGAGAGAGCCGGGGAGATGGGTCCGTGTGAAAAGACACTTGCTGTGCAAAGCTGGCAACCTGGATATGATCCCTAGATTCCCATGGTGGAAGGAGAAACCTTACATCAAAAGGTTGTCTTCTGACTGCCGCAGGCGGTATGTCAAGTACACATCATATACACACAATAAAAAGTGTAAAACGTAAAAATTTAAAAATTATTAAAGGACTAGAGGAAGGTGGGGTTGGTGCCACTGCAGCGTTTCTGGGGAGGGGTAGGGTTGGGGTTCACCATTTGCTCAACCTCAGGCACCTCATCTTGGCAGAACACAGTGTGGCACAAATGGCCCTTCATAGGGATGCTGAGGCCCTGACAGGGCAGAAGAGGCTCATAGCTCATTCACAGAGCGCGCCTCATGCGATTCTGCCCCAGGGTCCTCGAAGCTCTTGCCTTTCACCTATTCTCTCCAGTGGTGAGAGCTCCCTGGCTGTGTCTTTCCTGCACTCAACCTGCCCTGCAGTGGCGACTTTACCTTGGCCCCACAAACCTGAGCTTGGCTCTCTCTTGGGAGTCCCTACATCACTAGAGAAGAAAGGGAAACAAATCCCACACTCACAAACACGGTTCCGGAATGGGGAAGGTCTCACGAAACTGATACTCTTTAAGGCATCTAGAAATCTCCATATTTAAACCCAGAGCTTTTTTATTTTATTTTATTTATTTTAAATATAATTGCATGTTTCTTTTTTCTTTTTTTTAAGATTTATTTTATGTGCATCTATGTCTGTGTGAAGAGCCCTGGAATGTGAGTTACAGACAGTTGTGAGCCATCATGTGGGTGCTGGGAATTGAATCCAGTTCCTTTGGAAGAGCAGTCCGTGCTCTTAACCACGGCAAGAGCTTCGAGGACCCTGGGGCAGAATTGCATGAGGCGCGCTCTGTGAATGAGCTATGAGCCTCTTCTGCCCTGTCAGGGCCTCAGCATCCCTATGAAGGGCCATTTGTGCCACACTGTGTTCTGCCAAGAGAGAGCCATTTCTTCAGACCCCCAGAGCTTTTTTTAGAAGCAGGAGAATGTAATACAAATGCAAACAGGCACATGAAAAGACAGACAGACACACACACACACACACACACAAGTAAACTTGCATGCACATACCCCCTTCTAAGACAGGTTGACTGAAATTATTGTTTTGAATTTTCACATTTAACAAGCTCTCTGTCTTAACCCCCTTTCTTCCTCCCCACTACACACTTGTAAACACAATAGCAGTGCAGAGAATTTTATTCTAAAAACACACTGAATGTCTAAATGTGTAGGCTCAGGCCGGGCCAGCGAGGTTTCTTCCCTCCTCTGCCCTGTCAGGGCCTCAGCAGCTGTATGCAGTGTCTTATTTCAAGGCTGCCCCCTCTGTCCTTGCCCAGGCCTGGCCCTGGGAAAGGACAATGCCAAGGCAGTAGGATCTGCAGATGCTTGTGTGAGCTCTCTGGGCTGCCTGGCAGAGGCAGGTAGCTAGAAGGGGGCTCTGAGCAAGGGGGGGGGGATTCCTGCTTATCTGTCTTCCCTGCAGGGTCTGAACACAGCAGGCAGCTGTGCCTGAGGGCACTGGCCTTGTCTCCTCTTTCCATCCGTTGCTTGACTGTGGCGACTGAAGGGTTCCGCCAGAGACTGAGAGCCTGGGGACCTGAGTATCCCATCCTGTGGAGGTTGGGCGGAGGTGTGCTTCCCCCGTCAGAGATCAGCTCGCATTTGGAAAACCTGAAAAGGGCAGATCCACATTCCTTCTAGGTGAGATAGCAAGTTCCACATGGTGAAAAGAGTTTGAGATGAAATGTGTGCGCGTGCTTTGGGAATGACGGTTCCTGGAGGAATGCAGGGATGAGAGGAGATAGTGTCCGCTCCAGGTACTGTCTGGGACATTTTACAAACAGGACGCAAAAGTCTCTCTGGGGGCTTGTGGAGAGAATGCCCCTGTCCTTCCCTCCCTCTGTTGATCGATAGTGGATGATCGTGCCTGCCTCCTGGGCTGCCCAGACCTGACCCCTGCTTTGACCTGGGCCTGCCCCAGCCAGACTCCATTCTTGGCCGCCACTGCCTGATATTATCCATTCTCTTCTGCTGCTTGGTCTCATGGGTGGGGAGGGGGGTGCAACATCATCTCTGCTTATCTCTAAACAAGACCCACATGGTGGGAGGAGAGAACCAACATCTCCACAAGGCCTCTGACTTCTACATCTATGCCTTGACCCACGCTCGCGCTGTGTGCAAGCTTACACACACACACACACACACACACACACGTTAAAAAAAAAGTTTAAAAGATAACTTTTGGATGCCTTGAATTCTTTGTCTAACCATCCAAGAGCATTCTTTTTGTTCCCAGCAGCAGCAGGGACAAGAAATTGGACCCAGACAAAAGCCTGGATGATCTCTGATGACAATGGAGTCGAGATGTGTGTAGGACTGGGAAGTCATGGGCTAAGTGACCTCCACCCAGGGACTTCTGGAGATTTTCAACTGCTGAAGAGAATATTTTCTCTCAGTATGTGTGTCTTCTACATACCCTACACCCTCCAATGTTGGTTGAGCTTTTTAAAACCAGGCTTTTGGGGACTGGTGATATGACTCAGCGGGTAAAGGTGCTTGCCACCAAGCAAGATAGTATAATGACCTGAGTTCAATCCCCGGATCCCACATGGTACAGGGAGCGAACCAGTTCTCTGAAGGGGTCCTCTGACCTCCACGTGTGCACCGATGCGTGCGTCTGCCTGCACACACACACACACACACACACATACACACTTAAAATGATATCTCTACAAGCAAAAGCAAAACAGAACTGTGACAACTGCCTCAGCAGGGAGTGAGAAGCTGCTACTGTATCCTCAGATTTCTTTAATTCTCCCATAAAATCATCAGAACGTTGTCCTCTTCCCATGTCCTAAGGATCCGGTCAATCTCCCCATTCCCCAGCTTTGTCCCTTACTTATAACCCCTCTGGGAGTGGCACGGGTGTGCTGCCTGTGTCCTGGGAGTCCAACAGATGAGACTCAGTTCTGCCTGGAGAGAAACTGGGTGGGGAAGCTGACAATGGAATGATGACAACACAGTGTGATTAAGATCATGTCACCCAGCCTTGTCCCTGGGGTTTCCTGTCCCCCACTGGCTTGTCCCCCTGTGGCCATTGGGAGCTGCTGTAATTCCCACCATCAGAGACAGAGAAGGGTGGACATCTGAAACCCATACAGTGAATGCCTACGACATAAGAGGGCTGTGGGAAAGTGACATGGGGAGGGGGTGTGTGGTGGTGGTCTACTAACCTGTCATGTCCCAGAGAGGGCAAATGATACTCAGGAAAGGGCTTTGCAGGTCCCTGTGTCCCCAAACTCAGTGAGATGGCCTTTGTTAGAGAACAGACTACGTTTAGCAGCGTTCAGCTGTGGTCTCCAGATTAGGGCA
The DNA here is from genome assembly GCA_028555095.1 of Dicrostonyx torquatus. NCBI lineage: Eukaryota > Metazoa > Chordata > Mammalia > Rodentia > Cricetidae > Dicrostonyx > Dicrostonyx torquatus. The sequence continues at coordinate 292,130 of JAQHUG010000634.1, forward strand.
GAACCGGCAGTGTCCGTATCTCAGTGCTGTGCCTGTGGAAGGCTCACAGCGCAGTCCACACTGGTGGGGATGCTGGTGGGAGTGCGCCTGCCCACGGGATGGCACGCTCACCGCTCCGTCTGCTGCCTTTCCTTGACAGTGAGAGCAGACAGCCGCCCCCGGCTTATGCATTTATCATTCTCTCCATCATGAGTGGAACTCCAGCAAATAAAAACAACTTTGCTGGAATACAGCTTGCGATGTCATAGCAGCAGTGGTCTCGGATCTCTTCCCGGGCCTCCTGGTGTACCCAGAGGCCCGACCAGTGAGCTCAACCTGCCTTGTCCAGGTGTCCGAGCCACCCCAGGGAAGTCACACGGTAATGAGTAGCTCAGAAATTCTCACCGTTGTTGAATGACACCAGCCTGTAATTGACACCAAGTGTCATGAGACCAAAGTCGTAAGCAAGGGGGAAGCATGTGACATCAGTGAGCCAATCTATGGGGCGAGATCACTGAGCCCTGTTTGGACACCTGTCCTGTGAGGTCACACTCCTTGCTCTCTGCCCAGTCCTTTTCTCCACTGTCAGTCCTTGTCTGAGTGAGGGTCTCGGGGACTGTGAGTGAGTTCCACGGAGTAGACAGATGTCAATCATGACAAAGCACAGATTTTTTTTTTCCTTCAGAAAATTTCAGGCAGGTTACTTGACCCCCTTCCCCATCACCATATAAGCTGGAAATGTTCTGGATTAAACACACAGAAGGTCTCCTTTACAAAAGCTAACACCTGAAGAAGCAGTAACGAAACTGGGACTTCGGAGAGAGCTGGCCTGGCAGCCAAGCCCTCTGCCAAGCTGGGCACACTAAGGACCGGTGCCAGAAGTCAAGACCTGCACTGACCAAAGGCAGGGCACAGAGGACATCTTGCAGGGCGTGACTCCAGCCCTTAAGAAGCTCTGTTTGCCAGATGGCTCACCCATAAAAATACATCACCATTACCTGGGAAACCCAGGAAACCCAAAAGTGAGTGTGTCCTGAGCTGCCCAGGCAGGTGAGGCCTGGAGCTGAGGGAATCAACCACAGTGACTCTGGGGATCAGTGTTACTTTGACACAGGCTATGAGCAGTGGGCACTCATGTAAAAGAACCTGGGGTTCCTCAAAGCCTTTGAGGTTCCCAGGGCCGTTCAGAGTGATAGCTTTGGTGACGTGACCTGAGAATGGCCTGTAATTCCAGTTCTAGGAGATCCATTGTCTTCTTCCAACCTCAGCAGGCCCCAAGTATAAATATGGGACATACACAATACTTGCAGACACTCAGACATACACATAAATTAAAACACGTGTTTTTAAAAAGCTGCGCACATTAGCTGCATTCCACAGTCTTCGATGTGGTTCTGATGCATGTGGTCAGTCTTCCCTGATCTCATTTAGCCATTGTGAAGACAATGTCTATCACCCATAGTACTGGCCCTGTGTCTTGCATCAAGTGGTTCCTGAAAATATCACAGAAACCCATCAAAGAAGAATATTCTGTATTTAAGAGAATGTGTTCACCGGAGCCCTTCTAGATCCATGAATGCACTGAGTCTTCAGTCCTGGGCAATGCTCCCTTCCTCTCCTCACCTTCTCACGGGGCTGGATGAAGAGGTCAGATGGCTCCGGAAGAAATAGTTCTTTGCCTCAGCTGGGGCAGAGTGGGCTTTCTCGGGCCTGCGGTTGCCTTCTTCATCCTCTGTGCTGCAATGCTGCAACGCTGTTTTCCTCAGCTTAGACAATGCCATGAGCTTCAGAAACAAAAGGGGATAAAAACGGAGAAAGAACAAGAGCTGGAACCTTGTCAGAATAAGGACACTTTGTTTTCTTGTGCCCAGCTTGGAGCAGCTCTCCAGGTGGCATTAGCCTTGGGAAGCCAGTCAGTAGAGTGTCGTCACTCAGGACAGCAAGCCTCTGAGAGACAAACAGTTAATGGCCAGCAACCCTCTCTAAGGTGGATCTGTGGACTCTGAGTGAGGGCTCTGGGGGACTTCCAGAGCATCCTGCTGGCAGGGTGGGAGCGGGAGTGAGTGACGACACCAGGCAGGAGAGTTTCCTACGAGAGAGCCCCTTGGGAGGCCAACACCACCAGGTCTCCAGTTCCATGACAAGAACACGAATCTGGAGAAGCTGCTTATTATGGGTTGGCCATGTTCCCCAGAGCATATGTGTTGGTAAACATAACTCCAGGATGACAGGACTTCTTGCAGAAAGAGGGGCTGAAAACAGTCACACCAGAGGGATAATTCAATGTCATGGGGAAAAGGCTGACATCAACTTGCAAAATTGTCTCCAACCCTTTGGTGTTGCTGCAGCAGGAAGCTTGAGGCTTGGTAGTTTATAAAGACCGGAGGTGTTACCCTTGGTCCAGGAGGCAAGGGCGCTGGCAAATCAATGTCTGCTAAAGGTCAGTTCCTGGCTCATAGATGACCTCTTCACCTGGCTAAAGGAGATAGCAGCTCTTTGGAGTTCTTTATAAAGACACTACCTGGGGCTGGAGAGATGGCTCAGTGGTTAAGAGCGCTGCCTGCTCTTCCAGAGGTCCTGAGTTCAATTCCCAGCAACCACATGGTGGCTCACAACCATCTGTAATGAGATCTGGCGCCCTCTTCTGGCCTGCAAGCATACATGGAAGGAATGTTGTATACATAATAAATAAATAAGTCTTAAAAAAAAAATAAAGACACTAGCTCATCTCCAGGACTGCACCCTTCCACCTCGTCACCCAGCACCCCGCCTCCTGACACGATTGCGCTGGAGCAGGATTTCTGCAGGTGCATTTGGGCAAGACTCTAGCATCACCGCAGCGAATCCTCCCGACCTTCTCCAGTCTCAGGTCCCTGGTCCTTTTCTGTGGCTTTTATGGCTTGAGATGCCCCAGGGACCTCCTGAAGATTGATCCCAGGTCCTCCACAGTTCAGGCGTCCCAGGCCTGAGAAAAGTCCTCAGAAGCTGAGAGATCCAGAAGACAGCCGTAAACGTCTTGCTGAGTCCCCTCCACCTGTTTCTGCATGTGGGGACCCCTCCCAGGCCCCCCTTCATAGCCTGAGCGTAGCTTCATTCTGCCCATAGAGAGAAATGGTTTAATGTGATGAAAACCACATTCCCTCGCTCCCCGACTGTCCTCACTGATAAGAGAAGACAGGCTCCGGGGAGTAAGTATCCCCTGTGCTCCAAGTCCAGTCTTGAGGAGCCCAGGGTGACCTCCTGATAGGTGCCGGTCAGGCTGGAAAGAGACACCGCAGGTGCATTTTGCCTTTTCCTTTAGCTGCTTCTTAAAATTATACCTGTAAGTAAAAACAATCCAGGCGTGCAGTGAACTGGCGATGGTGAATGTTACAATTTGCCCAAGATGTATCTCTGCTCCATCACGGTGACTCTAAGACACCAAGAAAGGATTTGGGTCCTTTCAACACTGCCAGTATCATTGCACCCCGCAGCATTGCAGTTCTGGCACATTGTCAGATGCTACCAGCCCCCAGGGTTCATCTTACGTCAGCTGTCACAGAAGGTGCTGGACTTCAGCTGGGATTTTAAGGATCCTTCCAGGGCCTGGTCCTCAAACTCTGTGGGTACCTCCTATGGAACAAACAGTACAGGTATTCAGACAGACAGCTTGTCCTTCGCGGAGTTTATGGCTCCGTTAGAGAGAGACACGTGTGAAGAATACGCAAGGCAGTGTTGGCCAAGGTCTCACATGAGTGATGGGCCTAGCTAGCGCTCGCTGCCAGGTTCAATCATGATGCTGGCTGTCCTCTCTTGAGTCATCCAGTCTCTTAGCTTTAGATTTTCATGAGAAAATCTTGAATTACGTCCTCAGAAGAGCATAAAACGTATAGAATTACCACACCATCTGCCACTCTTACTGTGTCTTTCCTTGTGATTTTCTTCAAGGACGATGACAGAAGACAAAGACAAAGGACACCTCGCGAGGATAGATGACTTGGGTGACACGATGCCCCAAAGCTTCACTCCTCCCCTGGTCAGCCCTGGGCCCTGCCTGGCAGCGTCTAGGGATGTGGGGTGTCAGGTATTTACTGTCACCTGTTTCTCGGGGTGGCGTTCCAGTCACCGGCCCTTGCCGAACTCTAGTCTTGCTCCTCCGTGCCGCCCCACTCCCTCCTCTCCGGGCAGAAGCGGGCGAGACAAAACTGCTCCACAGCACGGGCCCTGCGCTCATTCCCACCGTCCTTATCAGCCGCCAGGGAAACGGCCTGCTGTTCCGTACCACCCAGTCCACAGATCCATCTATACAGCTGTCTAAACAAAACTGGGAGGAAAACCTCGTTTGTTTTTGAGGGAGCCAGGAGAGTTTAAACTGAGCTGAATGCTGATCTTCGTATTAAAGTTTGGGGTTAAGATGACAGAGAGGCGGGCAGCTGACATGCTGTTGCTGAGGTCCTTGTGATGTTCTGGGTTCTATACAGACAGCAGAGTCTCTCTCTCTCCTCTCTCTCTCTCTCTCTCTCTCTCTCTCTCTCTCTCTCTCTCTCTCATCTCCCATTTTTCCTGACTTTCCTTTCACAAACCCAGATGTCTTGTATCAAAGTTGGCACTTGCAGAAGGAAGGAGGGACAGGAATCCTTTTGCTGTTTTGTTTCTGTAGAGCCCCTGCCGTGCCAGGTGAGGAGTATACCCTGGTGACCCATCTCCAGAAGGTGAGGCTCACCCTGGCCAGCACAACAGGGTGGAGAAGGACTCACGGTCTATGCTCTACACTACAGCAGTCTAGACTTTAAACGTCTGAAGCAACTTCCCTTCAAGACCACTAGATGTGAATCTCAAAACTAGTGCAGGCAGCTCCCTTGGGGTTGTGCAGGGGAAATCGAGGCACAGTGAAAGCCAGAGCTGTGTTTAGCTCTTTGCTCAAGGGCCCACTTGGGGGTTCCCATGCACTTGGGGGTAATCATAGCACGTGGCTCAGTAGTGGGAGCAGCTTGTTCTCTCGGTTACAGATGACAGAGCCCTCCAGGGTTAACAAAGCCATAAAGACTATCCCAGGATATCAGTGACTCTTAAAATCCCAGAGGAGACAAAACCCAGCAGATCCCATGGACACAGGCTTCTCTGCTGGAATCTCTGAAGGAGTCCAATGATGTTCATCGTTGAGGCAGCGAGTCAACTTTCAGAAAGAAGCCAGCATAAGCAGAAAACCCTCTCAAGGTACTCCGATCTGAAACCCCACTGGCCCTACAGATTTGGGGCCAGCTGCCTCTTACATTGTGCTCTCCTTGGTCCCACGTGGACTGACTTTGTTGTCTCCAAATGACTCCCTGTGCCACGTACGCAGCCTCCCCATGGCACGTGCGCAGACCACAGAGGATGGTGTGATTCCCTGGATTCTGTGACCCTTACTGTTCTCTAGCCTGGCTTTGTGGCTATGTTCCTTTTTTTCTTTCACAGGCTCTGGGGACCACTGAGTCCAGCTGGGACTTCTCTCAAATATCACAAGCTCTGTTGGCCTCTTTCTTCCTGAAGCTGGAACTTGGAATAAGATTGTATCTCAGGTTCGGGCAGGCAGGCAGCTGGGGAAGCTGGTGCAGACTTGGTAACCCTGGTGAAAGGTTACCAAGCCCTCACTTGGTGACTCTACTTTCGTGCCCTGGTTTCCCACAATGCCATCTGGGCCAAGCTCCCTTCCATCACCACCTTTACCATCATGAAGACAGAAATCTTTTGGTGTTCTGGCTTTTTAGAGTCCCCATAGTGCTAAGGTGAGCCAGGTCGGGAGGATGCCTGGGTCATTTGTCTGGGAAGTTGTTCCAACCCCCGAGCCAGTCCTGCCCTCCTAGGAGTTTCAGAGCTGATCACTGCCAGGTAGGATAAGACTCGAGGGGCCGCAGCTCTCAGCCCATGGTGTGTTCAGGTAACCAGAAAGCTGGAGCAGTGAAGACTCCAGACCACTCAGAGATGTCATCATGTCTGAGGTGGGGACACAGGACCTGCATTTTAACCAGCTTCTCAAAGATGCTCAATGAAGGTGCTGTCGGCCTCATCTGGGGAAGCAGGTTTAGAATTACCCCACGATATTCGAGCAAAGCCCGGACACCAGAGACAAAGAGCGTGAAGAGCTCATCACCCAGTGGACGAATTGTGCCTTTGCTTCCTTCTGTAGGAAGCTCTAACTTCTGGGTCTTGCTGACAAATGGAGGACGGCCTCCGGTCTCTTGACTAGTCCTACTCATAGTGAATGACCTAGCTTCCTATTCACCTGTCACGGGCCAGCTTCTGCCCACCTGTCCTTGTCAGCCAGCACAAGGACCAGAACCAGTAGGAACTGCCCTGTGACCCGGAGCCCTGAGCACATCCAGCTACCCTGTCACTCCTCGAGTCTTCCAGGAAACCTCAGAGAAAGCTCTGTCTGGTGACTTCTCTGTGCCTTTCTCAGAGGATAAACGCGACAATTAAACATGCCGAACTTCTAAGTGCTTGGAACAGTGCCTGGTTCCCAGAGAGGATTAGGTCAGTATCTATTATTATCCTCATTTCACTAATGGGGAGACGGAGGCAGAAACAGGATTAAGTCACTTGCCAGGCTCCACAGCTTCCATTGAGCTGGATGGGTGCCACCTTCTAGCCATAGAGCTGGCATTTTAATACGCCAGATAAAGCCATTGTGACTGTGTTTAATCATACAGGGCATTTAGTTTCTTTTGACTTTCCATGTGTACTACCCACCATAGCAGACACTTGTTAAATAAATGAGGGAGGCTTTGTCACAGTCAAGTGGCTTGGCTCAGGCCTGAAGAGCTGCCACAGCCCTCCTCTGCTCTGAGCGGCGAAGGGTGGTGAGGCTGGGGGGATGTGACCAGTGGGCAGCATGACTGGTTCAGTGCCGACGGGCAGAGCTCCACTGAGCGCGTGAGCGCTGGCTTCAGCAGGGCGCTAGCTCCATTGTGCTCTGCAAGGGCCGACCAATCAGACAGAGCCTAGAGCTCATAACCTCTGGCACGAAGCTCTGTGGTTTGCACAAACACGAATGAAGAAGGCCTAGGCTCCCGGGGGGAATTGGCAGCGTCTGCTTGAGTGATGAGGACATGGAGAGACCAGAGGAGGGGGTAGGGAATTCCTAGGCACCTCTCTCCCTTCCCTAAGAACTGAGTTCATCAGAAATGGAACTTCTTTTCCCTCCACTTTTCCTTGTCATTTAAGCTCAGCAGCGAATGCCTTTCAAAAACGAAGCGTGCCTGGCACAGCTCAGCTCCGAAAACCCCGCTCTTCCTGAAGATGCCACACATGTGGGCAGATGCAGGAAGGTGCAGATCGCCAACTCCAAGGGTGCTGGCTTGGAGCCGCCACCACGGCTGCAACGGAGCCTCAGCCATCAGCACACAGCCTCTCGGTGAAGCCTCATGCTTGCTCTCCTCCACACAGAAATCCCAAGGGCCCTGGGTCCAGACTCTTGTGTTGCTAAGTACAGAATTCAGCTCCCTTGTAATTGTCCAGCTCGGGCAGGAGAGACCTGGAAGCTGGTGGCCAATCTGCTTCTCTTTAATCAAAAACTAAAATGACATTGTATTAGACAGGAATCTGCCCAGGTATGACACTGGCTTTGTGTCTTGTGAAGCCATGCTAAACCCCAGCGGCCAGTGTCAGACAGTATTTTTCCCACTGGCAACACTGTTTCCCTGGGTCATGGGTCCCTAAAGAGGGCTGTAAAGTTTGTACAATAATGAATTCAAATCCCACAAAGGCCCAACAGACATGTGTTTAACAGTTAACAACTACGTACATACCCCTGTAACATGGGCCACATAACTGGTTGTCCTTGTCAAGACTGTGTAGCGCATATTTCCCAAACTGCTCACACGGTGTCACAAGCATGCTTAGATTTTTGAAGTATCCACAGATCTGGTAGTTAATAAGTCCTTATTGGCTAAGCATAGAGACACAGATAATTCTGAGCTCTACCAGAGAAGTCTGCTTCATCGCATGTCCCCAGATGCTCTGATGGGGTCGATCCTGACTGTGTTTGGATAGTTTTATTCATTTATCAATTTATTATCCTGTCAGCTTTATTTCTAAGCAGAAGTTGCTAAAATAGTTGATCTATATTAGATTATGCCGTCCAGGGACAATGAGCAACCTCTCTTCTTGGGTATGTATGCTTACCAGCCAGTGGTTACTATGGCCTGCTCTCAACAGCAGCACCTGGTACAACCCCACCACCAACCACCACCACACACACAGACAACCAGACTTACAACCATACAACCACACACACACAACCACACACACACACACACAACTGTTTGGGTTAAGGCTTCACTCCAGCCCCTGGCACCCCTATACCCAAAGAGTCTGGACTGTTTGGGTTAGGACTTCACCTAAGCCCCTGGCATCCATATATCCAAAAAGAGTCTGGAATGTTTGGGTAGAAAGTTCCATCCCAAGCCCCCTCCTCTGGGAGTTGCCTCAGTCCAGACTCCACCTCTGAGAAAGCCCACCAAATGATGACCCCTCTCCAGAGAGGCTCAAGACCACTCCCACAGGCTTTTTAAACTGTCCCCCAGAGAACAAACACATGGTTTTCCTGGTCTTTCTTCCCCATCTCCTCTCTGAGGTCCTGGAAGGTCACCCAGGAGCACTGGCATCCATTAAACCTGGGCTTTTTCTAATTCGGTTTGATTTGTTCTAATTTGGATTATTGCATTGGTGGAGAGATTTATCGGGGTGCAAAAACTTTTCAACAACCATACACATACACAACCACACAACACAACCACACACACAAACATACACACACAACCACACAATACATACATACACATATGCAACCACACACACAGCCATACACACACAACCACACATGTACAACCACACACACAACCACCACACACGCACAACCACACATGTACAACCACACACACAACCACAATACACATATAACCACACACACAATCGTACACACACAATCACACAACTACACACAGTCATACACACACAACCACACATACACATAACCACACACACAATCATACACACACAACCACACACATACAACCATACACACAATCACACAACTACACACAGTCATACACACACAACCGCACATATACAACCACACACAACCACACACAATCATACACACAATCACACAACTACACACACAGTCATACACACACAACCACACACACTACAACCACACACACAACCACACATACACATATAACCACGCACACAACCACACACACACACACACACACACACACACACACAGAGTAAGCATTCAGAAGACTGAGAAGAGGTGCCCTAAACGTTTAGTTTCCTTGGCAAGACCACCTACTGAGGCCTGCTGAGACTTTGCCCTGGGGCAAGCGCAAATCTAACTGGCTGTCAGTGTTTCCACTGTTTTCTCTTCCCGTTTTTTTGGTTCCTCAGCAAAGCAGTTTGGGCTAGAGAGGGCACAGGCGTGCCACTGACTTGGTGCCTTTTACTGCAAAGCAAGGTTCCCACTCCTTTTTTTCTGAGCGCGCCAGTACTGAGGAGGGGCTTCTGGGCCATTAGAGGTCCTCAGAGGGAAGAGTCGGCCCTGGTGCCTGTATCTACCTGCAGCCCGAGTAGGTGAGGATGGAGGCCAGAGAGGTGGGTGGATTGGTTTGCTTCTACCCACACCTACAGGACATCTCACAGTGGGGATCCCCAAGGCAAAAATGAGTCTTCAGATGTCTCTGATAAAAACGCGACCATACACTGCTCAGGTAGATTCCTCTACCTGTCTCTAGCTAACTGTCTGGAACTTCAGCCCTGAGAAGCACTTAGAGTCCTGTTACCAGTGTCCCTCATTGGACCTCTGCGATGACCTCAGCTTCCTCACTGCCGGCTGCTCCTCACTGGGCCTGTCACTATCAATGGAAAGATGGCCTTCCAACCAGAACAAAAATTTACAGTCCAGGGCTCTCAGGTTTGTTCCATAGCTCTGCTACCTTTCAGGGTTCACATTGCCCTTCCTCAGAACCTTTAAATAAATTCTTTTTCCTTCTAGAAGGTTCTCTGTCTTCCATACTCTGATCCCTACCATAGTTCCCTTCTTTGATCTCCCAGGATTTAACTCCAATTTCAATTTTTGATGCTCCCACCTTCCCAGACAAGGGTAGGCCACAACACACACTGTTATTCTCATGGGCTTTCCTTACAGACCATCTTCCAAAACGAGGGGGAATGCAGACATTTCCGTAGAACAGACTCCTAGGGATACACAGATAATAGTCCTGTGCAGAAGTCTTCAGATCAATGGACGCTGGACCAAGGCCTGCGGCCGTGTGGAGGATCACAGGTGATTCTCCCCGGTGAGTGTGAGGGAGCAGCTACCAGCCTGGTGACCTGGTTTGTAACCCCACCTGTGTGAGATGAACACGCAAAGAGATCGCTGACCCGTTTGTGGCCACCTGATATGTAAACATGTCGTTTCGAGACACCAGTAACTAAACAGGGCAGACCGGAACTGTACGGGAGCCAGGATTTTTGTATGTACGTGGCATCAGGTTGGTATAAATTCACATCGCAAGGTTTTCATTTTAGGGTGTAAAATGCAATCCCCATGGAAACCTCAAAAATAGCTATAGAACGCATGCGTATGGAAATGAGAAGGGACCAATGTGGCTCAGCAGGAAAAATCAAACTCGTACCACTGTAACCAGGAAGAGAGACAACGGCATATCCACAGGGCAAACAGGAGACAGGACAGAATGTCAAAAGTCTGCGTGTCCGTCAAGTCGCTTCAGATGTGAGCGGATGAGATTCGCCAGCCAAATGCTGGAAACTGGCAAAGGGCATAGAGAACCCAGGGTCTAACTGCCTGCTGTCTGCAAAAGAGGGTCCAAGGACACAGAGAGACTTAAAGGGAAGGAATAGGAAAAGATATTCCACGTAGTTCAGTGAGCGGTGCGGATAAAGTAAGCCTTCAAGAAAAGCCTTTTGAATTCAAATTTCGTGTTTGAGAAGGATTACAGGGACAAAAGCGACATTTAAGCAAGAAAAAGGCTCAACCCTGCAAGGTGTGAATCCTCAGCTTTCTAGGAATCTAGCAGACCAGTGAGATAAAAGACTGCGAAAGGAGGGAGGAGCAGGCAGCTCCACAGAGGCAGGTGTTTGGGAACTGAGGAGGGAAGTGAGTGTAAACCACACAACAGTCAGCTAGACCTGGCCAGGCTGTGCAGTGTCCCACCCAAAAGTAGCGTGAACCGGGGTTTTGTAGGTACTCGGAGTTAGAGTGATATAAATTCACAGGTTTTCATTTAGGGTGGAAAATGCAACTCTGTGGAAACCCCAAAAGATGCTATAGAAAATATATGCAGGATATAGTCTATATATAATAATAGCACCAATAATAATCCAGTAACACCAATATGGGTCACAAGGAAAACCCCAGTGGATTCTAAAAGATGCGTATCCTTCCAAGCATCTTCTCTGCAATGAAGCTAGAAGCCAGTAACAGAAGAAAAACTGGAAAGTTCGCACATCTGTGGAAATTAAATGACACACTCCTATAGACAACAGCTGAAAGAGAAAATATAGTAACACGTGAAAAGCTGTTTAACACCAGGCATCATCGGAAAAGGCAAATCAAAATGCACAACGAGTCTTTGGTATCTTGCATCCATTAGGATGATGGTCATTGAAGAAGAAGGAGGAGGAGGAGGAGGAA
>JAQHUG010000634.1:310316-322287 GCA_028555095.1 Dicrostonyx torquatus
GTCTCCCCAAGTGATGTCACCTCAGTGTCATAGAACAGGGAAAACAAACCTCAAGACTAGCAGAATTGAGGGGAGGGGCCCCTGTGGAGAACTCTGCAGGCCCAAGTCAGATGGGCCATGAATTCCTGCCAGTGACTGTCAGATGGTGGAGGACCTCTTTCCCCACTCTCTCTCACCTATAGCTTTTCCTGTTGTCACCCAATCAACAGGCAGTTGGGCCTTCTGCACCGAACATCAACTCCTGGTCTCTGGTTTAGTTCAGTCCTGACTCTGTCCACCTGTGTCAGATCCACAGGCTGAGCCCTCATCCTCCGACTGCTGGGCTTCACCAGCCAGTCGAAAGCTCCTGGTCTTGCCTTAGCTTTTAGCTGACAGGCTATAGGTGGGGTACCCACACCCTCAACTTGGGCTTGCTTATGGCCAAGGCATGAGAGAGAAGCAGAATTCTAAGGGAGCATATCCCTCCGGAAATTTCCCCTGTCTGGCCCTCAGAAAGCTTCAGGAAGCTGTCTTTTAGATTTTAATGGAAACGTCATTAGGCAGTTGTGGTGGGCAACACCACTGGACCGCTGACTAACTCCAGCGGTACCTCCAGTCCCATCCTTTCCCAGAGATGGGGAAGGGCTGTAATCCAATTTACAGATCCATGACTGTTTCCTTGGCAACCAGCTTGGCTAAGGCATTGCGGGGTGGGGTGGAGGGGTTGCTTCATCAGAACAAAAGATATTGTACCCATCACTCAGGAACTGATTAGGGTCAGGAGCTCTGTCCCAGGGCTTAGGATGGAGACTACATATATATATGTATATATGTGTGTAGTATAATATATATATTATACTTTATAGTTGCAAAAACAGCAATAAGCTTATGTGTGCATGTCTGTGCACACGCGCACACACGTATGAAAGCATGCATGTGTTTATATGCTTGTATGTTCATCCAAGTCTCTACACAAGTAGCTCTCGGTTTAGGGGCTTTTGAAGCGTTTCATGGGGCCTTCTTTGCGTTCGGTGTTTTCCACTTACAACTTGGCCTGCAGGATGACATCTCAGTCGCCACTTGGTCAGCTGCTTCTCAAGGACTTTCTGCCCACTCATTGGCCTCAGCCTGTAACGTGGTGAGAGAGTACTCACACAGTTCTGCCGACCCTTCCTCAGCCTGCCGTGCCCTCCCCACTGTGAGCAGTGAGCCCTGCCCAGCGTCACAGCCCAGCTTCTGTGCTGAACCCTCGTTACGCAAGCACCAAAACAGCCAGAGGTTTGGACTGGAACAGTCAGTGTGCTTTAAAGAGTATGTGAGCCTCGTTCTGGATACTCTGTGGGACGTGTCTTGATCAAGTCACCCAAGCTCTGAGACTCAGCTTCTTCACCTCTGAACTGAAAATACCTTGACCCTGTTGTCGAAGAGGTAAGAAGAAAGTAGAGCAGAGGCTGGAACAGACTGAGCCATGGAACTGGGAGAAAATGACACCCACGGGGCCTGAACACCTCATCTCCCTGACTCTGCCAGGTCAGGACAGCAGTGACTATCCCATGCTGGCAGGAAGCCAGGAAGAAACGGAGACTCCTGATCTCCTGAGCCCTCTTTTCCTGGGAGCGTCTGTCCACATAACCACTCTCAGTGTGAACAGACTGGAACATCAGCGGGAACAGAGAGTAGGCAGGGCAGCGTGCCTGCTGACGGAGTGGGCAGGAGAGCCATGTTTTCCGCCCAGTACAGTTAGAACCGAGTGACCCCACAGAAACCTTCAGATTTGAGGGGAGAAGCGGCAGGGTGCTCTCCACCCAGGATTCGCCGACTCCAAGCTAAAGGACACGCCTATTTTTTAAATGTCCAAACAAAACTAGAGAGTGTTTGGGACTAGAGGAGAGTGGACTGGCTTGGCCCTGCCCTGCCCTGAGATAATAAGAAAGCCTTACATCAGGGTCACTGGGCTGTGTTCTCTGGCCAGCAGTGTGAGTCACCAGTCCCTGAGGTCATTCTGGCTCCGACTCAAAGTAAACAGAGCATTGAGCAGCACATCAGGTGAGAAGTGAAGGTTGGGGGGGGGTGGGGGGGTGGGAAGGAAGTGTGCGAAAGGAGAAAGACCAAAGCGAAGATGCCGAAAGAGTCCAGGCCCAGGGCGGGCATAGCCTCTGCCCAGTCCACACCAACAGTGATGGACTGAGGCCTGGGCTTCGCCATATGATCGGGCCAGTTTGGTCAGCAGTTTGCAGAAGGAATGTGACCAGCAGACACCCCCAGGCTTTCTTCTCTTCTGCCGTGGCACCCATTATTTCTCTACTCCCCAGGCAAATCCACAGGGCACCGACAACTGTCCCAAAATCCACCTCTCTGAATTAAAGTCTTCACTTGTTAAAGTGCGGGCCTCTTCTGGAAGCTCCTGGCTTCTCTGGAGGCTCAGTGGTTTGGATTGGGCCTATGTCCATAGTCCCTTTGGGGATTAACAGCCTGAGGTCTAGATTGTACAGACCTCAGAGACAGAACACTGCCCGGGGCAGAGACAGAACACTGGACTCAGCTCCCTGTTAACCTTCCAGCCTGCTGATTTCTCATCTGCAAAACACTGGTCCGGAGTCTGATTCCCCCACTGTGCATGAGGGGCAGCTGGCAGGAGTGCCAGGTTCGTGTATTCTGCCTCAGAGCCCTCTGGCCTGGAGCACCCAGTTCTCACTGGCAGGGATGCCTGGCGTCCTTACCCAACATATTCTGGGAGACCTTGAGGAGTTCATAGGACCCACACAACGCAGAGGCGTACGACGAGCTCCCAGGAGCCCCACAGGACAACTGAACGGAAGGCCAAGACTGTCTGGGGACGTAATCCCTGGACCTGAAAGAAGCGTTCTGTTTGCTTCTCTTTGATGGGACGGTTTATGGGAATTCCTCCATTTTAGAACACATCACAGACAACCACTGCAGAAGACCTTTGCAGTGTGAACCTTCAGTTCCTGCTCAGGGCTCACTCCATGTTAGGCGGCCTCAACCTCTGGAATCTGTTAATTCAAGAAAACAAGGCATAGCTCCAAGAAATCCAGAAAGTCATCTCTCCAGATCAAATTATGGCGTATCTGTCCCCAGCTGTAACTTTTTTCCTTCTTCCTGCTGATGTGGCTTGCATCATGGGGACTCCCAGGAGAGGGGAGCTTCTCCCTGCTTCTGTGTGGTCCTGACACCCATCCCAGTCTAAAACAAATGGAAGCAAAAATGGCCTGTGACCACCCAATAAAACACCACGTGTGCTCATTAGCTCGGCTACCACGAGGGACTGTGTGCTCGGGTTAGCACCAGGGACCTCTGAGAAACCGCAGCAAGCTGCCAAGGTTTCCTCAGGCATGAACCTCAAGGATGAGCTCGCCTGATATAGGCTGTTCTCACTGCCTGGCAGAGCCTTGTGCTCTAGGTCATTAAAATGCGCAAGCTGCCCTGCTTATCAGGACCTTTGAGCTGACAGAAGCTGCGAGGAGGTACAAGGGAAACAATGGACTGGATTCCTGCCCCTGGGGAGTCTCTCTTTTCTGGGAGAGACAGGCACATGGAGACATAAGCTGGGTCTGGCGAGGGATGTACAGAAACATGACCTTCTTCCTCCAAGTGCCCCACACACCGGCACCCAGAGTAATGGGTGGGTAAACACGGGAGGGAGAGCTGTGGGCACTGATTCGACTCCAGACTGGACCACAAGTCCAGGGGCTTGAGTGTGGGCTATTTGGTAGGGAAAGCCGGCACCTCCAGGGTGCATAGCAGGTACAGGAGTACTGGGAGGAGGCACAGAAGGCCTTGCCACGTGGAACACGTACCCTGTCACCTACCTGTGATTTGGCAAACTGACAGTAGTCGTGGCGCTGTCCCAGGTCCGCACTGGTGTGCAGAATTCGGGTTGGTTGTGCAGGACAGGCGAAAACCAAACGATGACCTGCAGGGGCGGCCCTGGGGGCTGGTCACATCAGCAGAGTTACAGGACCATAGAGCCTGGATGTGAAAACACAGAAGTTAGCAAGACTTAGAACTTTATCCACGGGGGGAAAAATGACACCAAACTCGCAGAGTTTTGTCCTCATTGTGTTGTGACCTTTTAAATTAGACTAAGACATTAGGAGCGGACACAGTGTGCCGCAACTGAAGCAGAAGGCAGGGGAGCGGACCTTCATGTTGGAAGATAGCCAGTATTTTATCAAGTTCAATAAAAAACCCAGAGAACATAAAGTCAAAAGAAGCAACATTACCCAAATGGTTGCCGATCACGTGTCAGCTCCCCTTCAGTCGCTGCAACAGGCTAAGGACAAAAATGACACAGAGAGAAACACGACTGGCTGAGGGAAGGGCGTGCACACCCAACCGAGCCTTCTAGAACCTCTGGAGAAGCCTGGCTACAAAATCTGGGGCCACTGCGCTCAGCTACAGCTGGTTTGCCGGGGCCTCCCTTCTCTGAAGTGTGCCTACCTCTTCACTCCCGTCAAAACTCCCCGCACACCACAGGATCAGCACACTCAGACATGTGCACAGCTCCGGGGTGCGCCCTGAGGTGACCACTAGACCCCCCCCTCAAAGTTATTGAGCACCCTTGGTGCCACCTTCATACGGGTTTCTTCACACTCTCAGGCCACCACAGCCTCCCAGCTGTCTTTACTGCTGTGTTCTGAACTGCTTAAGAAGTAGTTTACCAAAAGAGTGTCTTGCAAGCTCCATGAACATGCACGCTGTAAGAAAACTCAACGTTATAATAGTATAACAGAGAGCCTTGTCCCTTCCTATTAGGACTCTGGAAGTGAAGTTGGCCAAGGCACACGAGCTGGCAAAGTGCCAAGTGTTTCTGGCTTGGGGACCTCCCTTCAGCAGATCAGTGCTGAGGCCAGCCAGGCCAGCAGCTTCCCTGGTGGCTAAACTGAGCGTAGGCGGAGGAGGAGATATCGTCTCAGAGAATGCTTCCCTTGACATGGTCCTAGCATATCTCATGGAATCCCCCCCCCCCTTGCACACAGGCAGAACTTCCAGAAAAGACAAACCGGGCTCTGCCAAAACAGCACCAAATTTACTCTTCCAGCCTCGGAGTTGCAGCAGCTCTATCACGTGCAAGGCTTTGAGCCTCCTTCTGAAGTGGAGGAGGACAGGCAAGAGGGTTTGCTCGCTTGATGCCGAAGAATACATGGTTCGGCAAGCAGCCTGGTTCTGCCTCACCGTGACAGGAGCATCTGGACCGACAAATGGAAGACAAAGACAGCTAGGCATAACTGTCCAGAGTAGTCTCTGCCTTCTTTGGGACAGTTTTCCCTGCAATATCCTGCCATATGCACACACATACATGTACGCACACCTGCTCGAGCAAATGTGTATGCACGTACATTCACTCATGTAAGCAGAAGCATGCCACCAGCACCATGCTCTCTATGTCGAACCCTCTAGTAGTCTGAATATACTCAGGAACGCACAGATGTGCACATTCTTGCATAAGCATCCATGTTCATGTTCATAGGCGTTTCTGCTAGCATCGCACCCCACAAAGGAAGTAACAGAGACAGAGGTGCAAGCAGATGGTCTGGTGGCGTCTACAAAGGTAATTTGGCACCGGGCGGTGGTGGCACACGCCTTTAATCCCAGCACTCGGGAGGCAGAGGCAGGTGGATCTCTGTGAGTTCGAGACCAGCCTGGTCTACAGAGCTAGTTCCAGGACAGGCTCCAAAGCTACAGAGAAACCCTGTCTCGAAAAACAAACAAACAAACAAACAAAAAAATTGGCACCCATGGATTGGACTGGCTGTAATGGCTAATTTCCATTGACTGGACTGATATACAAGTAAGGGGATTTGGCATTAAGGAGGGAAGACTTTGGGCCTGGGAGTTTCTAGAGCGAACTGACTGAAGAGGGAAGGCCTCTCTTCAATGTGGGCAGTGATACCCTGTGGCCAGGGTTTTGAGTGATGGGAGATATTGAGCTGCCCAGTTTCATGACTGGTGCTCTTGAGATGGTCAGGCTAACAACTGGGAAAACAAGTCTCTTCCCTCTAACACAAAGATGGCCCCGCCCACTCACGGTATCCTGTTTGGGAAGGGTTAAATTCCTTGGTACCAGGGGAAGCTTTGTATGAAGAGGTGAAAGCAGGACTGACTTGCGGACCTCGAACCCTGAGCTAGGGCAAAACGTTCATGGGAGCTGGCTAATCCGAAAACACGAGTTCATCTTGAGCTAGCATGGCCCACGTTGGCCAGCACAAGTCTGCATGTCAGCCGGCAGAAGACGCACAGTGAATTAGTCACCATTCTCACCCTGTGACAAAGACACGTGACAAAAGCACTTAGGGGAGGAAATGTTAATTTCGGCTCGCACTTTAACGGTACAGTCATCGTGGTGAGGAGGCATGACGGTAGGAGCTGAGAAGCCTGGTCACAAGTTCTCATTTTTATTCATTCCAGGACCTCAGCCCATGAGGTGAAGCTGCCTACAACCAGGGTAGGTTATCACAGTTAAACCTCACTGGAAATTCCATCACAGACACACACAGAAGTGTGCCTCCCAGGTGATTCCAAATCCCTTGAGACTGACAAGATGGACCACCACACACAGTCATGTGGCCTGATTTCACTGGAGAATGACTGCCTGTTGTCAATCCTGCTGTGTCACAAAGAAGAGACACCGTCTTTAAATTTTTGATAATGTGGGGCTTAAAAGATGACTGGGTGGTGATGAGCAGTACTGATCTTGCAGGAGTCCCGAGTTCATTTTCCAGAATCCACGTGGTAGCTTACAATCATTTGTTAACTCCAGTTCCAGGAAATCCTAGGCCCTTTTCTGGTTTCCACAGGTCCCAGGCAAGCATAAGGCATACATACATACATACATACATACATACATACATACATACATACATACACATACATATACATACATACACATACATACATACATATATACAGGCTCACACCTACATATAAAATAAAAACAAATCTTTAAAAGATAGTTTTGATAATGTGTTTGTTAGAAACTTGACTTTTATGTTAAAATACATTTTATTCTCAAAGATTGCACTAGCTGGCTGTTTATCTGGATTTCCCTTCCGTTTCTCACAGGAATGGATGCCCCTTGCTCATTTCCTAAGGCTTTAGCCCTGATGAGCTCCGGCGGGTGCTGTTAGTTACCACCATGAGAGGTTTTGGTGGTTCTGACAGTCATGGCTCGGTCCTTCCTCACATATAACCTATCCAAAAAATAAAGATATAGAAAGGAAACAAAACTAATAGGAAAGAAATGAACACTGTGGAGTACAAAGAAGAAAACCAGCCACGTACAGCCAGACCCTCTTCTGCTTGTGAGCTCTCCAGGCACAGTGCAAAAACAGTTTGGGCTACTGAGTCACATGGGACACTACTGAGTCACGTGGGACAGTGCAGTGCAAAATGTCCTCAGGGAGTGTAGTAGGAATCCACGATGCAGGGGGACAGCTGCGATCCTGTGCCAAAGGGAACTTGGAGGGAGATAGAAACAAGATTAGACCCAGAATGGAGAAGCGTCTCTTTAACAGAGGAGCTTCTTTCTCTGCTTTGGGGCAGATTTCGGCTCTTTGTGACTGCTGTGTGACTCCTGGTATTTCAGCAAGAGAGGAGGCCCAGCCCTCCAGGTACTCCTCAGAGCTCCCAGGAGCCTGTGTGTCTGCCTGCTGTCATACCAGGAACAAAAGTAGATCTTAATAATGTGGTTGAAAGAAAAAAAGAGAGGAGAGAAGAGGGCAGAAGGAAGGAAGACAGGGGCAGAGGGAGTGAGGCAGGAAGGTGAAAAGGGAATGAGGGAAAAGGGAAGGAACAAACCTGGCCAGGTAATCAAAAACCAGAAAAAGTCTGAGGAACTTTCATGGCATAAGGAATCCAAGGAGGCCTCCAATTCTGGCCCAAGGACTGCTAAGTTCCATGTGTTTGTGATGACAATAGAACCAGTGATGACATGAGAATGGACAAAGGAGACAGGAGAGGCATAGAGATGGGCACTGGGTGCAGTGAGGACATGAAGATGTGCAGTGGACATTGTAAAGATGTGATGATGGACACTGGTCATGATGATGACATGAGGATGGACACTGGGCAGGATGATGACATGAGGATGGACACTGGGCAGGACGAGGACATGATGATGGACATTGGGCAGGATGAGGACATGATGATGGACATTGGGCAGGATGAGGACATGATGATGGACATTGGGCAGGATGAGGACATGAGGATGGACATTGGACATGATGATGACATGATGATGGACATTGGACATGATGATGACATGATGATGGACATTGGGCAGGATGAGGACATGAGGATGGACACTGGGTAAAGTGATTTGAGGATGGAAAATGGACATGGTGCCAGTCTGAAGATGAACACTTGTCATGGTGAGGACATGAAGATGGATGGTGGATACATACACAGGATGGACCCAGTAAGGATGAGAGGTAAGAATCCAGAGATATGTGCTGTGTAAACTTAATGGTTAAAAAAAAAGAAAAAGTGACCATGTGGTCACAGGTATTTTCTCTGAGACAGGTCAGCATCGTTGCAAGTGGAACTCTGTGTTTACAACTTTTCTGTAAATCTGAAACTCTGAAATAGTTTTATATTTACAGAGAAGATTTTAAACACTAGATTAATGGCTTCCCTCTCACAGTTAGGATCAGAGTCAGGAGACAAGATACATCTGAGAACATCAAAGGTCAGCTTGGCGGGCTACAGTTTTCCCCAAGCATCCGGGAGAGGCCCTGTGACTGGGCCCTGATGAGGCTTCTGGGTTACAAGACGCATAGCAGAAGGCGGAGGCTCAGTGCCTCTCACCCCATAAAACTTGGGTTGTTAACCACAATCTGGGTGTTCTGAACTGAAAACTTATAAAACCCAGGGACTAAAAGCCCAAGGCTGGGGACATGAGACAGAGTTCCTCACAGAGGATCATTGTCCCAGGGCTGGCCTGGTTTCTTAGAAAGCCTTGGAGTCAAGTCCTTCTGCTGGTCATGGATCCTGGATGGCTGGTATCAGAGCAGTGCCCTGGGCTAGGTTTATCCTCTGTTTCCTTTGTCTAATCCCAGAGTGGATGAATGGTGAGTCTCAAGAGGACAAAAATTAAGATTATCTAGAGTGGCTAGAAGCTCTGAGCTTGGGAAGTTGCTCAGAAGAAAGACTTCCCAGCCTCAACCCCGCTGTGTTTACTTAGGTCTCTGTTTGCAAAATCCAGCAGGGCAGGGCCTTTGTGCTCTGAGCTGACGCATAGGGCACGCACATGCTGGCTTGCTCTCGTGGACCGACAATGCTTAGGAGCTGCAGCCCCAAACCTCCCTCTTCCTTACCAGGATGCAGCAGTGTCCCCACAAGCCTTTGTTCCAGGATAGCTCATAATTCCTCACACTGGCTTTCCTGTAAGTTCTCAGAACAGAAGTGCTGGACTCCTCCAGTGAGGTGTGTGTATTCTGGGTATACCGGGAGGTCCCCCTGTGTGTCCAGCTCCACGTGAGCTCTGTGGTGACGGGCAGAGCCAGGACAGGCAGAAGGACCAGCTATGCTGGGAGGCAGTCCATGGGAACATGTCTCTGTGATTTCTCCACAGCAGGAGGGTGGTGCACAGCTGCTCAGTTAACCATGGGGCACAGCAACTAGCTTAGGTCAAGCTGATCAAGACCCATAGCTCAGCCTAGTGGTCCATCATGGACTTGGGTCTCGGTTCCATAATACCCCGGTTCCTTTCTTCCTCAGCTCCAGCGCCCTGTCCTCCATTCTACCTAGGCTTTTCCTTCCCAGTTTCCTGAAGCTTCCTGCCTCCATTCTGATTCCACCTTCCAAGGCTGCAGCGTGGATTCTGTCTTACGGGACCTCTTGGGCAATAACCGTTCCTCCTAAAGCCTCCTGGCTCCTCCTCCTGTGACTGGTCTGTATACCTGGACACATTGTTTTATGGACTGCCATTCCCTCAAATCAATAGCTCTGCTCTTCCAGCAAAGTCTGGAGTTGGGGGAGGATGCCAAAACGATGGCTCTGTCCCCTATAGTTCTCCATCTTTAAAGCTACATGTTTATAGTTTTTTTAACCCATCTCTTTTGTGTTTATCAGTGGGCATCTGCTGTAAAATAAGCTTTCCTTTATCTCTGGGTATTTCCCTAGCCTCCACGAAACACATTTTCTATTTGAAAGACAAGTAGCCACATGTACACCCACACATATGCACTCTTAACAGCCTCGCACAAACCTTCATCTCTCTCTCTGTCTCTCTCTGTCTCTCTGTCTCTCTCTCTCTCTTACACACACACACACACACACACACACGCACGCACACACACACACCTCAAAAAGAAGAAGAAAGAAACAGGAAAATAGTTAATCAATTTAATGCATTTAGGAGTCAACTAAAATTTTGCTGACTACATATAGACTTGTTATTTAGAGCACTGGTATTAAACGCTAGCTGGCACCTTTGTCCTCGTGGGCCGAGCATCCACACCACCCTCTTTACCTGCTCCCCTCATTTGTCTTACAAGTCCTTTAAATGGATAAACTGCTGTCTTCATTTTACAGATGAGATTTACAAAGTATAAAGTTGCCCCCAAGTTAGTGAGTGGCAGAGCCAGCACCCCCAGCAGCATCCCAGCTTGAGCTACACAGCTGGCCACTTTCTCCTAGCACGATTCCCCATCACTTGGGATGTGTGAACAGAGGAATGGGCTCTCGGCACTAAGAGCTTCCTGACGTTGCGGCATGAATTCTGAGATGTAGACTTTTGGTGAGTGTGGCAGCCAAGGTCTAGATGCCCTGCGTGGCTTCTGTTGTGGGAGGGGTGGGACCACAGGGCTCTTCAGTGCCTGGCTAAGGCAGTGAGGTCAATAACAGCCTGGGTGACCATCATTTCCTGTCTTTTGTCAGAGAGATTAAGCTGCTGATGGTACTCTTTTGGTTTGTGCTCGCCAGCATTTCCAGGTTATTGGCTGAAGCTCCACCCCCGGGATCTACAAGGTAAGAGAAACCCAAACCAGAATCCGAAGGAACAAGTTGAGTTAGCGAGCTCCCCACAGTGTCATTTGCTGGGTCGGAGTTGAGGCCATCATCTTCTCTCTGTCTTCTCGTCTTCTTGGTCTCTTGGTCTCCAGCAATGTGGGACCTCAGGGCATCCACAGACATTCATACTGAATTACATGTCAGTGGGTCTCCTTGTGTGACTATGTACATGGGAGCTTTTCTTTGGAATAGAGAAAGAATGAGAACTCTTTTTAGAAATCTGTAAGCAGCATCAGGGCAAAAGGGACTACTCTAGAGCCTGAGAGTAGAACACGGACTGATGTGAGAACAGATGGGCGTCCGGTAGAATATAGTCAACACAGCAACTTTTTAACGTTTGGTGCTTAGCTTCTGTTTGCTTGGTTTTGAGACAAGGTCTGATTATGGAGCCTAAGCTGACCTCAAACCACAGTAATCCTCCTGACTCAGCTTCTCAAGTGCTGGGATCACAGGTATGTGCCACCAGACTTCGCCAAGATAATTGCCAACCGGGCGAATATTTACATTCAACCCACCAGTCTCCCCAGTTTTAGCAAAGTGAATGGGCTAAACGTGACTCTTCCTTGACGTTTCTATTTTCAGGGTCCCACTTGTTGGCTAACTGTGATCCTTTTTCTGTGGGTTTCCAGAACAGAGATGTTCTTCCCTGGGACACTGAGCAGCCGGCCCGCCTGTCCAGCCTCTTCTCTGGGTCAGCTTCCCTGACAAGGTCAAGCCACACTGAGGTGGAAACATGAGTGTCTTCACCTGTCTGCCCTTCTGTGGAACAAGGCAACTCTTCATGCCAAGCTCAGCTTCCGGTAAAACCCTTTCCACCAGAGTTCTCACCCAGTGTTTTCATGCAAATGCCCAGTTAGCCTGGTGATGGTGAATGAATGGATGCAGCTGTGTCCCTCTGGAGCCAGCCTCTCCTCCTGCCTCTGCCTCTCCTCCTTCTGCCTCTGCCTCTCCTCCTTCTGCC
>JAQHUG010000634.1:322292-337180 GCA_028555095.1 Dicrostonyx torquatus
CCTCTCCTCCTTCTGCCTCCGCCTCTCCTCCTTCTGCCTCCGCCTCTCCTCCTTCTGCCTCTGCCTCTCCTCCTTCTGCCTCTGCCTCTCCTCCTTCTGCCTCCGCCTCTCCTCCTTCTGCCTCTGCCTCTCCTCCTTCTGCCTCTGCCTCTCCTCCTTCTGCCTCTGCCTCTCCTCCTTCTGCCTCCGCCTCTCCTCCTGTTGAACATATTTTATTTTTATTGGCCAGGGCTTTGGAGAACTCAGAAGTCAGAGAGTGCTCCTAAGGGAATTCAGTGGAATTTTCTACACCACCTGGCCGGGTCTTGTCACCTGACAGAGTAGGCTAACATTTTCTTGCCAAGCCCGTGAAGTCATTTGTTTGACTCTGTTGTGGTAAGTTATTCATTAGCAAGCAGCAGGCAAACATCCCGAGCAGTAAGGCTACTCTGGCTCTGGCTACTGTTTCTGGCCCCCTCCCTGGCCAAGTTCTTACTCTTGCTTCCGGGACTCCGATCTTGCATGGCTGCACACCCCTTGCATCAGCAGCCCACCCACCTTCCTTATCTCATACTCAGGGCAATGTAGGGGAGGGTTTCTCTGCCAGTGGCCCAGCTCTGTCTCTCCTTTCCCTCTTTGTAGGTGGAGGTCCCCGGAGCACCTTCCACCTGCCTCTATTCTTCCTCCCTCTAGGCTATGAGCCCTCAGGACCCGGGTGCTCCATCTTCTGTTCCCAGCATCTTTCCCAGCCCAGAGCAACACTGACTAGGTCTTAGAACCAGGCAAACCCAGCTCATTCCCTTTTTCTCTTCCGGCTTCTGATTGGGTCAGGCCTCCTGAGCAGTTGTCAAAAATAAGACGTTTAGAGGAGAGGCATCTAGAGAGGAGGAAATCATCCATGCGGAATGCAGGCCTGGCTGTCTATGTTCCAGACCCCAGGGCTCTCTCTCCATCTGCCACTGCTACCACAGCCTCTGTGCGGCTCTCCAGTCATCCAGGAGAGGGTCTCCCCAGGGCACATATACTGTTAGGACAGGCTCCATCTAGGAGGAAACAAACCGTACCATAACAAACCCTTCTAACTGCTAGGAATGATTCTCAAGTATACCCAGCCTAGAACCTGAGGTTGACATTTTCAGTCAGAATTACATGAATTGATACGACGTTATTAGCTTATGTACCATGTTCCCCCAGATTCAAATGGTGGGGTGTTGCCCTGCCTTTTCACAGCTTGGAGCATCATGGCCGATCTTGTGATGGGAGCTCAAACGAAGCGTCCTGATGCTCCTTGCTTGAGTGAGACCGTCCTAGGACATTACTCACTTTAACATGCTCAGACTCCCATGAATAACTGGAGATAGACTAGAGAAAGGGGAGCAGAGAGAGATGCAGCTTTTACCCCCTGTTCTGAGAGCAGTGCTGTATCCAGAAACAAATGCAAGGTAACCCCAACAGGGCAGAACGGCACACACAACCCAGCCACACTCAGGAGACACAGGTGCTAATGTCCTTGGCTGGACTCATTGGAAAAACTCCTTTGTGGACTGGAGTCTCAGCTGTTAAGACCACACACTGCTCTTGCAGAAGACCTGGTTTTCAGTTCCCAGCTCCCACAGGACAACTCACAACCACATACGCTTCCCGCTGCAGGGGACCCAGAATCCTTTGTGGGTACTGCATGCACACTCATGACACACTGATACATACAGGCAAAATATCATACACATAAAGTGTTCCTTCGTATGAACGGAAAACCTACAGTGTAGATAGTCCTACCCTGGAGGGGCGCCACCCTGTCAAGAGGCCAGAGAACTTTCTGGTAAAGACACCTCCTGCCCTGCTGAGGACCCTCAAGAGCTTCAGTCATTAGGAAGGAAGCTTCCTGAGAGCCTCACGCTGGAAAGGCGGTGAAGTCACACGCTAATAATTCAGTGCCTTTGTCTGAAGATGTTTAGAAAGGGCCCGGCCACGCAGAGGGCTGCGGAACACCCACGGCTCCTGTGGACGCCTGACTCTGAGCCCGGCCCGCGTAGACACTGTGTCAGGAGATGTACCTCGCAGAACGACAAGCCTGGGGTGAAAAAGGAAGCGAAATAAAACAGAAAGGTAACAGAATCAGCAAGTTCACTGGCAGCAGAATGTTTGATTAACAAGAATAGGGCTAATTACCACTTTATCTGTGGCAGCCAGGAAAACGCTGTGAGCGTTTGAGCGCTGGGTGTATTAGAATATTCACCAACTGGATCCCTGTTAATCTCAGCCGCTCCAATGCTTAATAAAATCCATAGGGGAAACAATCCTGGAAAACCAATCAATCCATCATCTACTGAACTGTACCAGCATGTGGACTGTGGGCGGTTCTGTCTTCCTAACATGCTATCTCCCACCCCCTACCCCCGCTTAAGGCAGGGTCTTGTGTAGCCCAGGCTAGCCTCCTACTCACTACGGAGTCAAGCATGGCCGTGATCTCCTGATCTTCCTGCCTCCACCTCGCACATGCTGGAATTTACAGGCATGGGCCACCACTCCCCCTTGTCTTGATATTTTAATGACAGCAGCAGAAATGGGTAGCGGTGGAGACAGGAGGATCAGGCCTTCAGGGTTATCCTTTGCTGCACCTGAGGTCAGCTCGGGCCACATGAGAACTGATCTTGTTTTTAAGAGAGCAATACTAAGCAGGTAAAGTAGCCTAGCGGTAGATGAGCATCCAGAGTTTTTAAAACACTTTTAACAACGGGATGTCCAAAGTATGAAGGAAAATTCACTGTTTTCCCATAAGTAGCATGCTATCGTTAAAATTCCTCCACCAGGTAACGAATTCTGGCGGGCTGACTGTAAATGAGGGGCAGACGTCATCTAAATATTGCTAGGACTTTTTACTGAGCAGCTGTCAACACGCAAGTCTTCGTATCTCCCAAACTCCTGCTTTCATGTGTCTTCTTCTAGGCTAAATAATTATAAAGATCTTCCCAGCCTCCTCTTCCTTTCATGCGTTTTCATCGCAGTAAAAGGCGTATAACGAGATGCAGCTCTGTAACCATAGAGACGACGCTTGAGCGGCTTTAAGCATCTTCATATCCTTGTGCAACCATCACCACCGTCCACCTCCAGTGTCGCTGTTTGTTTGTTTGGTCCATTGATTTTATCTATCTATCTACTATCTATCTATTTCTTTTTGAGACAGGTCCTCACGTCATCGCTCGGGCTGGCCTTGAACTCATGGCAACTCTGCCTCAGACTCCTGAGTGCTAGGGTGGGAGGCGCAAGACACCACAAGGCTCTCTAAAGCTTTTGCGTCTTCCCAAAACTGCAATTCCATCTCCTTCAGACGCCCCAGCAGTGACCGCTTTCTGCATCTCAGACAGACTGGTGCGAACGTCTCATGCAAGGAGGACTCATATGGTTTTTATCTTTCTGTCACTGGCTCGTTTCCCACAGGCTGAAACGCTTGCCAGAATTTCCTTTCTTTGAAAGGCAGAGTCCACTATGTGAGCGCACCACATTGCTATCTGGTCACCCTTTGCCAGACCTCTGGATGGCCTATTGTAAATACTGCTCTGGTGACGGGAAGTCTCCCCCCTGGTCTCTGCTTGTGTGCCCACCAGAGCAGCAGCTGGGTCCTGGTGGTTCTATTCCAGTTTACAGGGCGTGTGCCATGCTGTCTTCCATAGCAGCTGGACCACTTTACTCATCAGCAGAGCTCACGATTTCCTTTCTTCAGCTCTTCCCCCCTTTCTCCCGGTCTTCTCGGAGGATGCTGCCATGCAGGGAACCTGTCCTTGCCTAGCATCAGGTCAGAAGGAGGTTGGCCCTTCTGAGCCAGCCCAAGGCCTCTGGCTACGGTGAAGCCAATATCCCCACAAGGTTTTCCTGACTGTTAAAAAGGAGAGGAGATCCCAAAGGTGCCATGGAAAATAGTGACTCAATTTGCCAAATGGTCCAAGTCTCTGATTCAGTTCCTAACCCCGAGAACTTGACCCAGCCCCCATGGACCTCCATGAACCCCCATGGACCTACAGGCTTGGGCCTCGAATAAAGATGCAGGCTTACACACGACTCTCGAACCTTGGTTGGATGGCCAGCAACCAAGCCAAGGTGCAATGGCTCCCCGTTAGGCATGTCCATACTGGTGGCTCCATGTCTCAGAGGGAAGATGTCGACAGTCCCTACACTTGCCATGTACCTTCTTCCTCACCCTGGTGTCTTTGGGAACCATCTGGCACCAGTTTCTTCCTGTCCCTCACATCTTGAGAGGGGCAAGGTGTTCAGGACAGGCCAGTGTTGGTAGAGGTGGCACTCCAGGGTAACGTGAAGGGGACATGTCTGAGAGGAGCAGACCTCAAGCTGGGATCTGTCCTCCAGGGAGTGGGCAGCTACTGGCTCACCCTCCAGCTTGCTTTTCCGGGGCTTTGAGATGCCAAGTAACTCGGGCTGAGTTAGAGTCTAAAGAGAGGAACGACGTTTGAGCCTAGTCAGCAACACAGGAAAGACAAATGGGTTTTTCCTCAGAGCCTAGCTGGCTTCCTCGTTTCTAATTGGTGCAGAGGTTACAGTGTAGGATGAGTGGACGTGATCTCCCACCAGGCTCCACTGCAGGGGCTGGGATGAGGGGGGGAAAAGTAACCATCACCTCTTCCTCTTGAGAGTGGACAGAATGCAACAGTTGCTATGGTCGCCATGTTTGGGTCCTCCCAAAAAATTCTCATCCAAGATGATGGTGTTGGGTGTGGCTTCTGAGACAGGATTAGGTCATGAGGCTAGCACTTCCGGAATGGCGTGGGTACCCTCATAAAATATGTCAGAAAGAGACTTTCCCTATACCACCCACAAGCCTGAGTCTTCTCCCTGAATCCCACCCACCCCACCTAGGTGGCTGAGCAGGGAACGTCGCGGTGTCCCTTTCTGGGACACTAAAGCTGCGGACAGGCTCTCTTGCAGTCCCTACTCCTGCATGCTTGGTGTGGTTGGGCACTACTCTCTAGTCTCATCCCTGTCACCCTCTCTGTTCTCTTCCTCCTTCCACCCTTCCCATTCCCACCTTTATGAGTGACGCCACTGTACACAAGAGTGACTCTGTGTCCTGGTCACTCAGGCCCTCAATCTCCTCGCACCTGGTACTTTTCTCCATTTCACCACCTATACCCATCTGGATTGGCAGAGGTGCAGGGCTGCTGGGAGCTCAGGGAATGCCACGCAGCTACAGAGCCTTCCGAAAAGGCAGTAACTGCCCAGCACTTACCCCTTTGCCAGCTCCTGTAGCCATTGAAGAAAAGCTGAGGAGCCATGAGCTGGGCCTGATGTCATCTATCCCTGAACTCAACAGGGCATGTTCCATCACCTTGCCCAAGTCAGACTCATTCTTATGACACACTGTAAGTGGCATGGCATCAGGCAGACGGGCACAGAAAACACAGTAACCAGAAAGAAATCACTGGGCAGTGGTGGTGCACGCCTTTAATCCCAGTGCTCAAGAGGCAGAGGCAGGTGGGTCTCTCTAAATTCTGGGCCGGTCTGGTCTACAGAGTGAGTTCTAGGCCAGTCAAGGCCACACAGAGAAACCCTGTCTTGAAAAACTAAAATAAAAAGAAGGAAGGAAGGAAGGAAGGAAGGAAGGAAGGAAGGAAGGAAGGAAGGAAGGAGAAAAGAAAGGAGCGTAGTCCCATGGGCCCCAGGAAACAGGAGTTTGGTGATCCACACACAGGGTTCTAACCCTATGGTTCCATCAGCTTCGCTCATCTCATCCTCCCTTTGCTGAGCTCCTGGAGCCAAGACTGGATCCACTCACATGGTTCTTAACGCTGCCGGGTAGCGTCCCATGTCTTAGGATAGCTCCAAACCAGACATGTCTTCTGTCTCTTCTATGGAACAGAAAAGCCACTTCACTGGCTCCCGATGTTCCTTCCAGCTCGGAACCCATGAATCAACGGCCTGACCTAAACTAAGTTTCATGCAAATGACTTCTCTCGGGCTGGCTGTACCAACCCCCAGAGCAGGCAAGACAGAGGCACTCTGTTCTCTCTGCTGAGCCTCTTCCTCATTGGTCTTCCAAACCATCATAAACCTTTCCACGGGCCCAGTCTGTGCTGCAGACTTCACACGCATGTGTCAGCTTTCAGTTTCCCTCAGGCCCCACAGGCTTTCTTAGCACAAGGCATTGCTATCTTCATTTCATAGAGAAGGACACACACCCGTGCGAACGAGAGGACCCGCGGAAGCCAGAGGGGGGCAGGTCCCGTCCACAGGGACACTCTGGACCTAAGAGCAGCAACGCATTCTGCAGCCTGTCTTACCCTTCTTTCCTGCAGCGCACACCTGCACACGCAGGTGACAGGGGCAGGGACCCAACTTAATCCAAACCTCATGTGAATCGGGCTCTGACGTCGTTCAGTCTAGCTGGCGACGTCGCGCATTTGTGTGTATGTTGACACTATGCATTGTGTATGTGGTAAAGTTTAGAGTTACAGCGGTGGCACAGGCTGTGTTGATTTAGTTACGGACCCCGGAACGGCGCTAAGTCAATCATCAAAAGAAAGCAGGCAACAAAAAAGAGGCAGTCAGCCAAGGAAATATAAACTACCAAGGAAAGAGGGTCTTGGAGTTCTGGAAATGGATAACATCAAGAAAAAGTAAAGACAGGGGGCCCGAGCTCAGCAAGTAAATGATCCTTTTCTTGTTTCAGGGAAAGGCCGCTCTTTCCAGGAAGATGCGTGAAGGAGCCCCAGGGAATGCGGAGGCCTGATTGGGTCACCAGCGTTTTAACAACGCATAGTGTCCACTGGGCTCTTTCCTCTCATTTACAGCAAGAGCAGCTGAAATAAAGCTGTCCTGAGCCCTGGGACATCCCGTGCAGCTGACTGGTATTGGGGCAGGCCTATGGCCTTCTGGGACGGTAAAGAAAGAAAGGTCAAGCACCTTGTGGGCCACAAAACTGGTCACCCCAGGGCAGGAAAACCACCCACTCTTAGCTTTGGTCACATGACTGTGGAGGACCCAGGCAGGACCCTGGCAGCTGCAGGGATGAAAATGAAGCTTGAAGGTCAGATAGGAATGAGGAGAGGGAGGCATGGGGTACCCACGTAGAGCTGCAACCTTGTGGTTGGTCAGCCTGTACTTCCGGAGCAGAACTGAAAGTAAGAGGCAGCTTGTGTAGACCAGGTATGGAGTTGCACCCCTGCACCTCCCCAATCCTATCCCCTCCCCTCTCCCCAAATCTTGTATTTAGGCTCCAAAGCAGAGTGTGATCTTTTTTTTTTTTTTTGGTTTTTCGAGACAGAGTTTCTCTGTGCTTTGGAGCCTGTCCTGGAACTAGCTCTTGTAGACCAGGCTGGTCTCGAACTCACAGAGATCCGCCTGCCTCTGCCTCCTGAGTGCTGGGATTAAAGGCGTGCGTCACCACTGCCTGGCCAGACTGTGATCTTTACTTTGCTCACGTGCATGTTGACACGTCTGTCAGAGGAAGGCCAAGACACGTAGGTGTCCTACCACTCCCAGGGTGCCCTTGGACTGACTTGAATGGAGGAGGGTGCAGCACCATTTGATTATAAAGGACTTTGCAACGGGCACAGTGGAACATACCTGGAATCCTGGTACTTGGGAGAAAGAGATAGGAGGATTGGGATTTCTTTTCTTTTAATTTTTTATTTAAAAGTTATTTTTTCTTTTTACATACCAACCACAGTTCTCCCTCGCTCCTTTCTTCCCACTCCCCCGCAACCATCCCCTCACCCGACTCCAATCCACTTCTCAGAGAGGGTAAGGCCTCTCATGGAGAGTCTACAAAGTCTGGCATATCAAGCTGAGGCAGGACCCCTGTATCACGGCTGAGCAAGGTATCCCTCCATAGGGAAATGGGCTCCACAAAGCCCTGTTCATGTACTGGGGATAAATCCTGGTCCCGCAGATTTCCCAGGCCACAGAACTGTCACCCACATTCAGAGGGCCTGGTTTGGTCCTATGCAGGTTCCCCCAGCTATCAGTCCAGAGTCAGAGAGCTCCCACTAGTTTAGGTCAGCTAGCTGTCGGACATCTGTGGGTACCCAGCATGATCTTGACCCGCCTTTGCTCATCTAATCTCTCCTCCCTCTCTTGGACTGGACTTCGGGAGCTCGGCCCAGTGCTTAGCTGTGGATCTCTGTATCTGCTTCCATCAGTTACTGGATGAAGGTTCTATGATGACAATTAGGGTGGTCATCAGTCTGATTACAGGGTAAGGGCAGCTCAGGCCCCCTCTCTGCTATTGCTAGGAGTCTTAGCTGGGCTCATCCTTGTGGATTCCTGGGAATTTCCCTAGCACCAGGTTTCTCACTAACTCTATAATGGCTCCTAACAAGATATCCCTTTCCTTGCTCTCCCTCTCTGTTCCTCCCCCAATCAACCATCCTGTTCCCTCATATTCTTTCCCCAAAACCCTTCTTTCCCCCTGCTCCCTTCCCAATTTACTCAGGAGATCTTATCTCCTTCCCAGGGGCACCTAAGCATGTCTCTCTTAGGGTCCTCCTTGTTACCTAGCTTCTCGGGGGTTGTAGATTGTGGCCTAGTTATCCTTTGTTTAATGTCTAATATCCACTAATGAGCAAGTGCGTAGCGTGTTTATCTTTCTGGGTCTGGGGTACCTCACTCAGGATTTTTTTTTCTAGATCCACCCATTTGCCTGCAAATTTCAAAATGCCATTTTTTTTAAAACCACTGAGATGTGTAGATGTACCATGTTTTCTTTCTCCATTCTTTGGGTGAGGGGCATCTAGGTTGTTTCCAGGTTCTGGCTATTATGAATAAGGCTGCTATGAGCATAGCTGAGCAAGTGTCCTTGTGGTATGAATGCACAGAGGGTCAGGATGGCAAGGCCAGGCCAGCTTCAGCTACATATTAAGTTCGGAGCTAGCCTGAACTTTGTGAGATCTTGACTCAAAAAAGAGTGAAGATGATGGGGCTGGAGAGATGGCTCAGTGGTTAAGAGCATTGCCTGCTCTTCCAAAGGTCCTGAGTTCAACTCCCAGCAACCACATGGTGGCTCACAACCATCTCTAATGAGGGCTGGTGCCTTCAGGGACACACACAGACAGAATATTGTATACATAATAAATAAATAAATATTTTTTTTAAAAAAAGAGTGAAGATGAGCGTGCTCTGTCTCTGCAAAGGACTGCATGTGGCAGAGCTCTGTGTCTGAGGACAATTCATGAAGGGAAGGATGGCCGCAGTGGCCAAGGTCAGCGCATCACCCCAGCAGTAGGGCCGTGCCGTGCTCACCAAATGCTGAGATAGCATTGACAGACAGAGGCAGAAGAAAGCTGCTGCCAGAAATGCACGACAACTCCCCGCTGCAGAGAACACACACTCCCTCACTGTCTCTCCCGAGAAGGCTGGAAATCAAGGTGTCGCTTTGATCACCTGTGTTTACTCTAACCTGCCAATAGAGAGCTGCTTAATAGGAACAAGGAGGCAAATTGCCCAAAAAAGGACCTCCTTGTGTTCTCTGCATACAGATGTGCATCAAACATGCTTCAAAGGGTTCTACCACGTGGACATGAGGGCTGGACGTGAGGAGACTCGGAGGTCGCCATGGTGATGCCAGAGCAGGCTGTTGATCGGAATAGTCAGTCTTCATGACTGGCAAGATCTGGGTTGGCAAATTCAGAAAGCACCGAAACTTATCTCTAAGCCAAAAGTCAATGTTCATACGCACTCATGGCCACTCAGAACACAGCACAGCAGGCTCCCAGTGGAGGCAGGGCAGTGGTGACCTGCCCTCTGGTTCAGCTCTCAAACTTTTGCAGGCTGTGTAGCAACAGCTCGTCTTCTCTCCCTAGCCATTGCTGTGCTTTTGGTCCGTGGGTTGCTGTCATAAATGCCTCCCCCGAACACAGAGCTCTACATTCTGTAGGACTCTTAATAACCATATCTTGCCGGGCGGTGATGGCGCACGCCTTTAATCCCAGCACTCGGGAGGCAGAGGCAGGTGGATCTCTGTGAGTTTGAGACCAGCCTGGTCTACAAGAGCTAGTTCCAGGACAGGCTCCAAAGCCACAGAGAAACCCTGTCTCGAAAAACAAAAAAAAAAAAAAAAAGCATGTCTTGCGTCAGGTGAGCTTCCCCCAGCCATGTGTTACAGCGCAGAGCCTGAAGTTAATGGACCATCAACGTCCGTTGTCTTAAACAGAGGGGAGAGCACAGCTAGGTCACACAAAGATGGGTTGGTAACAAATGTGACTATTTGCTCGCAGGAATTTACCTCTGGGTCTCCCCCAAGGACTAAGTGTGTCATACTCACTAATTTGGTGTTCATGGCAACTTAACAGACCATATCTGTTAGGGGGAATGAGAACTGGCTGCACATTGCAGCCCGGACTGTGGCTTGAACCATGCAGAGGGGATGGTGGAATCATTGACGGCTTGGGGCCCACAGTGGGGAAGACAAGGGTATCAAGCTGTAGGCTTGACAAAGTCCATGCATCCCCCCGTTCCTAGAACTCTACGACCTCGTCTTGTTGCCATGAGCACCTTCTTGGCGATTCGCATCAGTTTATGTTTCCAGGGCAGCGCCCAGACCAAACCTTCTGAGGCACTTCATTCGGCCATGGACCTAATACCAATATTCCCCTATACCTACCACCTTGGAGCCCCCCCAGTTTAACCCTTCAGACTCAAAGGGACACAGTGGGACACCCTCCGCTGAGTGGGAGAACTGCAAAAAGGCTTTTTGTAATGAGCCTGGAGTTCACTGATAAGAGAGACGGCACTCACCGTTCAGAGGACTTTGGAGCACAAAGGGAAAGGCGAACCTCTCCCAAACAGGCCGGTATCCAGGAAGTTAACTCAGCTGAATTCCAGGAAGATGGGGCAAAGGGAAGTGAGCGCGGATTTGAGACATCAAGGAGAAAGGGCAAGAGAAGCAAAGGAAGAGAAAGAAAGGAAAGAAAAAGAGACTTCTAAGAAGAATCTGAAAGTGCCTGGTGGGGAGCGGTGGGGGTGACTTTGTCGTGGACCTAAGGGCACCTGACCCACGGCAAAGTCATCACTCTGCAACCCTTACACTGTGATAAAACTGAGCAGGGATTGGAAAACGTGGCGGACCAACCAAACCCGCCCTCCTTTTGTTTGTGTTGTGTAGATCAGCTAAGAATGTTTTTATGTTTTGAGGTTTTGATCCTGAACACACACACACACACACACTGCACACACACACACGCACGCACGCACGCACGCACACACACACACACACACACACACTGCACACACACACACACACACACACACACTGCACACACACACACACACACACACACTGCTCACTAAATTGGTCGATTGGTCTAGACAAATTAAAAGCCTTTTCCAGAAGTTTGCCAACCTCACACGAGAGCATGTCAGTCAGCACATGCCCTGATCGTCGCCTCGAGAACAGAACAGCCCAGGCTACAGGCTGGAGCTTCGCGCCGGCCATGATGTGAAGCTAGAGGCTCTTGGCTTCCTGAAAAAGCGCCTGCAACCATGGCTGACCACAAGAGTTGGATCTTTGGATCTTATATATGATCAAATGACATCTGAAGAGAAAAACCAGACAAACAGCAACAAAAGCCCACTGCCTCAGAAAAATCAAATCTCTGACCCCAGTACCTAGCTCTGGAAGATTTCTCCTTTAAAGAAAACTTCAACAGTCAGGCAAGGGTGGCGCACACCTTTAATCCCAGCACTGGGGGTGGGGCGGGGGCAGAGGCAGGTGGATCTCTGTTGAGTGCGAGGCCAGTCAGGTTCACAGAACGAGCTCCAGGACAGCCAAGGCTACAGGGAGAAACCCTGTCTCGAAAAACCCAAATCAATAAATAAAAAAGGAGAAGAGAAGAAAACTGCAGGACAGAGTGGCACACTCCTGTACCGGCACTGGGGAAGGTGAGGCAAGGGGATTGTTAAAATCAAGTCCAGCATGAGATACAAAACCAAAAAAAAAAATTTTTTTAAACTTGTAATTGTGTATATGTGTAAGTGATCAAAGAGGTCAGAAAAGGTGTCAGGTTTTCCTGAAGCTGGAGTTACTGAATGTCATGAATTATCAGGTTGAGTGTTAGGAACCAAACTTGGGGCTTCTGGAAGAGCAGTATGTGCCCTTTCATACACACACACACACACACACACACACACACACACACACACACACACACACACACACAGACACATACACAATATTTACATGTATGAGGGTTTTGTCTGCATGTATGTCTGTGCACCATGTGCATGCAGTGCTCCTGAAGGCCAGAAGAGAGTGCTGGATCCCCTGGGACTGGAGGTAAAGACCGTTGTGAGTGGCCCTGTGGAAGCTGGCAAGGAAACCCAGGTCCTCTTGAACTGTAGCCAGCGTTCTTACCAGCGAGCCATCTCCCCAGCCTCAGATTCACTTCTCATCGTATGGCTGATAGTGGAGACCCTCTTCTGGGCAGAGACTGGAGCTGTGCTACTTCTTTCTAGCCTTGGCTGGGGTGAGGGGTGGGCTTGTTGGGGCCCCTGACCCACTCCAGGCATCTGTCAATTGTCGTCCATCAGCCGGGAATCCTCCAGGCAGACTCCTACGCTGTGTATGAGACATTGCCTGGTGACAGCTGAGTCAGTGTCTCAGCCTCTGCTGTCACCAATCAGCTGGCTGAGGTCCTTCTGTTCCACCCAGGTGGAAATCATGAGCAGGAGAGGGGAAGCTCTTTGGTGCTGGAAGTCCCCGGCCCTTGAGTGTCTGAGGCCAAAGGGCTGGACCGGCAGGCCCGGCCTATAGCTTCAAGCGGGGAGAGCTAGGGCCTAAATCCCAGGACTTAGAAGCTAGAGACTTGCAGCTCTGAGAACTTGGGTTAGCAACTTTCTGCTCTGGGCTTTAACCAAGAGTGACATGCGTGCTTAGTGGCTGCAGGCAACACCTGCTAGGTTTGCAGAGTGGGAATCGTGGCCTGTAACAATGGCTGGGCAGAGACACTGGGAAGACACCTGGTGAGTCCAGACCACACAGGCATAGGAAAGCAGGCTTGCCATGGCCATCCTGCCTCCCACTTGCCCATGCCTGCTGGGCTCCCCATCATCCATTTCAGGGCCTATGTGTAGGCATGTTACTCGGTTTCTTTTGTGGCTCAGATTTTCAACAGGTGTGTGTGTGAGAGAGAGGAAGACTTGGGGCCATTTTTGTACGCTAGGCAACTGCATCCAAGCCCTCAAACCACTTTGAGTTCGTATCTTCTACCTTGTCCACTCAGTGCCTCTGGCTGAGTGCGAGGCACAAAAGGCCTAATCTTCCAAAGCAGTTCAGAGTTAAGGAGCCATTTCTGTCTCCTTCTCCCATAGTCCTAGCAGACACACTCAGACCCACCATTATGGTTGACTAGCTCAGTAACTTTTAGATGATGAAACTAACCGCTGTTTCCTGCTCCTTTTAACCCTCGTGGAAGGGCTTCTGTCCCGCAATCCTAAAACGCAACAAGGACTAACCTAGCCCCAGCGGCATTTCCTATGTGAGTCCTTGCCCCATCCAGTACTTGCTTTTACTAGTCTGAGTCTGGCTGCTTACTGCTTACAGGCTCATCTAGTCAGGATACACGGTGCTGAGGGGCTGGAGAGATGGCAGCTGCTGCTCTTCCCGAGGATCTGAGTTCGAATCCTAGCACCCACATCTGGCCGCTCACAACAGCCTCTACGTCCAGCTGCAGGAGATCCGACACCCTCTTCTAGCCTCTGCAGACACCCACACATTGTGGTATGTACATGCACACAAATAAAGATAAATAAATAAAAATTTAAAATTAAGAAAAGGGAGAGGCAAGGTGTTGAGGAAGGAAGGTGATTTCATTCAAACTCCAACTAGACTGGAATATGGAGGACTCTCAAGGGTCCATCTTGCCAGGAAGCTGATTTGGCGGTAGGGGTATTTGATGGCAGGTGGTTGATAGGTATTCCCAGACTGGTGGGAGCCTTCTCGTAGCAAGGGAACCATCCGATATACATCCGATCCCATTCACCTCGTCTCAGGACGACTTTCAGCTCTGCGGACGTCAAGAACAGAAATGGTTATTCCCTCAAACTGTTCCCGTCACTGACTCGTTTGCCCACACACAGTTCCTGACGCGGTGAACAGCCTGGAGGGCAACGCTTCCCTGAAGCCGTCCAGCTGATCTCCAAACTGACAGCAAAGGAAGGAAACAAACCAACAGCCTGACAGCTGCAGCGGTCAAGGGTCAGGTGATGTCACATAGGGCACTGTGCAGGAGATTTGGTCTCGAGGCTGATGTCACCACCTACAATTCTAGTGATGATGTTGGCTCTACTCTGGATCTTCTCATCCCGTTCTGCCTTCTAGGAAGGCACAAACCCAACTGACTGTGTCCTTGCCTGAGTTAGGCTGAGTAATGGCTCCAAAGACACCTCGGTCCTAACTCTCATTTCCAATCGGAAATAAGATCTTGGATGTTGAAGTAGTAGATTGTCTAGGAACTTCCAGATGACCCTGAACGTCATCACTAGTGTCGTAAAGAAAGATGAAAGGAGAGAGGATCATGGTGGAAGAGGAGGAAGTAACAAAGCCAAGGAGGAGTTTGGGGTGACGTGGCCATGCCAAGGAAAGCCGGAGGTCACCAGAGGCTGACAGAGGTGAGAAGAATTCTTCCCCCATCTTCTAAGCGTGTACAGTGTGGTCCCAGTTGCCTATCTTCAGGGTTTTGAGAAAAGGCAACACCCCCACTTGAGCATAGAAACTCAAATAATGGTCCAAACCCCTGTTCTCCATACCGGGAAGCCCCGGAGGTCTATTAAACCTGCTTCCGGATCACAATGCTCTTTCCATCACTACGTTGCTTGTCCCCAGCTTTACTTTCAGCCGGTGCTCGGGACTTGGAGGCCTCTTCTACCTGGGCTCTCCAATTGTCAACCCCAAAGACCATCGGCTG
>JAQHUG010000634.1:338450-350503 GCA_028555095.1 Dicrostonyx torquatus
TGCTTAGTGACTCCTGTGGACATGTCTACTCCTGCGCCTCCTTCCTTGTTGCTCAGCCATCCAGCCAGAATCCTCAGACACGGTCTTGGACTTGCTTTGCTTTTATTGTGTCCTAGTGGATGGGTTCTATCGAAGGCTATCCCCAACATCTTCAGTCCCATCCCATAGCCTCCGAGGAAGGTCCTTTCCACAGCGTCTTCCTGCACTGATCGCACACAACACTGAACTCCAAAGTCACGAAAATTGCCTAGCGCTTTCTATAGCATCTAGGATGGTCTCCTAAGGACGCTCCAAGTTCTTTCCCGATGCTCTCCTTGTCTGGGGCCTGCAAGCGAGTGCTTAAAAAACATGACAGCTTCCTTTAAACTTGCAGATTTCTGGTTCTTGGCTTGGAACCTGGCTGCGAACACTCCAGGCGCTCATCACTTAAATAAATAGGCTGAGAGCTTAAAAGACGGAGACTTAAAAGTTCAGAAGGGAAAGAAGCGTGTTCGCTTCAGAGCTCACAGCCGCTGCCTCCTCAGCCTCTGTGACCAACCACCTACTGAGGCACAGAAGCTCCTGAAAGCAAGACCAGTCAGGAAATGAATGATTCCTAGATGAACCCAAGGCTGGACCCTTTGAGAGACAACGAGCAAGGGTGGGTGGGAAACACTCATGAGAGTACACAGCTTGAGGAGATTCGCACTTCCGCGACTCATCCATAGAAAGGAAGAGATCTTGCTCAGCCACCCTTGCCCCTTTCCTCAGAGAAGCCATCCCTCTCTCAGTATCTGTGGGAAGTGGTTCCCGGACATCTCTCCCCACACTGCTGGTGGGAACCAAGACACCACCACGCCCTGCTTGTAGCAACTAAGATCTGTGGATGTTCAAGTCTCTTAGGTAAAATGGCACCGTATTGGCTTATAACCGAGGCAAGTCCATCGTATTTTAAACCCTCTCTGCTTGACTAACAGTACCTAAGAGAATACTGTCTGAGCAGATGTTACTCTGTGTTACTGAGGGGAGGAGGAGGAGGAGGAGGAGGAAAAGGTCTGTGCATGCTCTGGGCAGACGCAGTGGTGTCTGGAGCATTTTCATCTATGGCTGGTTGGGCTGACCAATGCAGGAATGCAGGGGATATACGTAAAGGACTTGGGTGTTGCTGGGTGGGACTGACAGATGCCGCTTACTGTGCGGAGCTGTTCTTCCCCCTCCCTGACCCTGGGAACCTGAGGATTCCACAGTCCCTACCTGGCTTCTTGCTCTATCTCATGAAGCTCAGCTAGGGTGGAAATCCCTCAACAGGCTTCTGCTTTAGTCCGACTCCTCTGCTCAGAGATTTCCCTGGGACTGCAGTGCTTGGAGTGAAATGGAATCAGGCACCTGTAACGTGCCAGCTTTGGGGTGATGAAATGACTTCATATCCTTATGGCTTATACTGACAATGCTAAAGAATAATTTGCTTTATTGACAAAATTCTCTTTGTTTAGCCATAGAAATTGTTTCCGCAAAATAACTCAGATTAATTCATTACCTATCTGTCTGCATATTTTTTATGTTGAATGTTGTGATGTTGTTATTTCGCCATCTTTGACAAACAAAATGAAGATTTCACATGACTCAATCCAGTATCTTCAGCCGCTGATGGACTCTCTGCCTCGGGGCTGGTGGGGAGAAGCTTTAATCTGAAGCCACGGTGGTGTGTCTCTGGGGGAAGAGGCTGTCTTTCCTCTAGGGAAACAACTGACCTTCTAGTTATGTGGACTGTCAGAGGCAAGGAAATCAGAGCAGCCAAAATTGCTTTACATAGACAAATTCTGAGGTCCTATGGTTTTCATTGAATTTCCCTGCTGTCTTAAACGGAGGAATTTTATTCCTTGTGGTAGGACAAGATGGTTTGGCCCAAGGGAGGCTGGACCGTAGAGCACAGAGAAGGCCTATGGGGCAGGCAACCCCAGGTCGCCACATCCCACACTTTGTGTACAGCTAAAAGGTACCTACACTGTTCCTGCACACCCAGCTTTGTAGAAGCCTATCAGACAGCGTCTGGAAACCTTGGGATCGGGAGAGGAGATCAAAAGGGCTGGAGAGGTAGAGGATAGGGCTCAGGCCCAAGTTCAGGGCCAGGCATGATGGCCATACCCAGGGCAGACTCCTGATCTACTAAATCAGTGTGGGAGGGCCTTAGCCCTGACCACAGTGACTCTGAGGAGATCTCTTGATCTTGATGAGAATGAGATGGGCTCAGATGGGGATCAGGGGTTTAAGGGAACCAAAACCGAGACAGAAACCTAAGAAAGACAGGGGCAAGTTGTGTGGGGATGTCCAGCTCGTTGCAGATTCCATTTGTACTGGTCAGAGATGAGGAGCAAGGCATGCTGTGGCCCTAAGGTTTAGGTAGGCAAGCCCTGGGAGAAACTCTTGGGTTGTGGCAGGATTCCCTGGTGAACAAGTCTCTCCAGTACCGCAGCACAGGAAAGAATGGGCAGAGGCCCTGCTGGACGCTGATCCCTCTAGTCTTTGCGTTGTGCAAAGGCTGGGGTTGCTCAAGGGGCTCTGAGGCCATAAGTAGAGCCCCAAAGCCAGGAAGATAGAGGTACTAGCACAGGAATACACGGGGAATGAGCTGCCAGTTAGCTGAGCAGGTGGGGGAGACTGTGGAGGTTCAGGCAGAGTGGACTCTCCCAGCCATAAGATGCCCCTGCTATGCCCTAGACCAGATATTAGTGACAGCATCCAGCCCAGCTGCCTACCTTCCCTGTCTCCTTCCCACTATGGGAAGAGGAAGAGGGAGACGTGGAGTTCTTAGGATTATTCCTCAGCTTCCCACCCTTGTCTCGGGAAAAGAAGAGGAAGCACCTCACCTCTGAGGCGCAGGACCCTTGGGGACTTCTCTGGGCAGGACCTGGGCCTGGGTGACTTAGGACACTCGGAAGATAATAAGAGTGCAACGTGCGGAACACTGACTCCTCTTGCGCTCTGGAAAGTGACAGCACAGATCACACATGTACCATGCCCAGGGAACACACACACACACAGAAATCCACACAGCATGCATGTATTTACATATACATGTGCTTACATACCATACACACAGCACGAACAGACACAGATCATACGTTCACACATCACACACTCAGAGTACACGCCCACAGCACATCCATTTCCACATGCGCCATGCACTCACACAGTACCTACACTAACACACATCCATACCTCGTCCACACAGAACACCTGAAGAAGGTCTGAGATCGTGCTTATGGTGGGAACTTCTTCTTTTTTTTTTTTTAAAGGATTTATTTACTTATTATGTATACAATATTCTGTCTGTGTGTATGTTTGCAGGCCAGAAGAGGGAACTGGATCTCATTACAGATGGTTGTGAGCCACCATGTGGTTGCTGGGAATTGAACTCAGGACTTCTGGAAGAGGTGCTCTTAACCACTGAGCCATCTCTCCAGCCCCCTATGGTGGGAACTTCTATGGCGGGTTCCGGCGTCCTGGGGGAAGCCGACAATAGGGAAGGAAGTCCCTTACCTGACAAGGCCGCTTGTGCAGAAGACAAGGCAGGCTTTCTGTGGAGAAAAGCATATTTTTGTTCTTGTAATATGACCCCGCAATCTGGTCATTGCTTTCGGTGGATTGTGAAAACAGCCTCCGAAGACAGAGCCTTTTGAAGAGCCTGCTCGGCTGAGTTTTGCAGGACACTTAGGGTAGGTCCTGCGCTGGGGGATGGGTGCCCAAGTCCTGGCTAGGCTCAGCAGTGGATGTGCTGGAACCTTCCCAAGCGGCCTCTCCCCAGCAGACACTCAACATTTGCGTGTCTAGGTCATTTTCTGATGACGTGCTGTCTTGGTGGCTCCATGTGCACCTGACCTGCTCACCCCCACAGAAAACCCTCACGTTGTTCCGATTCCTCTCTGTCCCTTTATCATTGAGCGTCTCACGCACTTTTGCTACCACTCTTGGCTTGCCATTTATAGTGGGCCGTTGTCCTCGGGACTCAGCACTTCCTTGGACAACAACCGTCTCTAATTAGTGTCCCCAGGCACAGGGAGTTTCTTGAAACACTCCATTTAATCTAGTAATGCGTTTTCTAGGAGGTGTCATAGAGCTAAGTCATCGGCCCCAAGGTAGCCAGGAGATAGCACCAGGCTCCCCGATACTTGCATAGAGTAGACCTGGAAGTGTTGCTGCAGCCTTCCTGAGTTAAGTCTCCCATGTGTGGAATTAAGCTCTGTTAGTCCTCTGACCCTCCCCACAGGTACGTGGTTAGAGAACCACTACATGCAACCTTATATCACACGAAATTTGTATTAAGCTTTTTTGTTGTTGTTGTTTTATTTTTGTTTTTTGGGTTTTTTGTTTGTTTGTTTGTTTCTTTTTTTTTTTTTCGAGACAGGGTTTCTCTGTAGCTTTTGGAGCCTGTTCTGGAACTAGCTCCTGTAGACCAGGCTGGCCTCGAACTCACGGAGATCCACCTGCCTCTGCCTCC
This sequence comes from Dicrostonyx torquatus, assembly GCA_028555095.1. Classification (NCBI taxonomy): domain Eukaryota; kingdom Metazoa; phylum Chordata; class Mammalia; order Rodentia; family Cricetidae; genus Dicrostonyx; species Dicrostonyx torquatus. Next base: position 342,928 of record JAQHUG010000634.1, read on the forward strand.
CGAGTGCTGAGATTAAAGATGTGTGCCACCACTGCCCAGCAGAATTGTGTTAAGTTTTTAAATTGTGTTAAGTTTTTAAGAGCTGCAACGAAGCATGAATTGAGCTACTTGTTTCCCAGGGGTGGGGTGGGTTTTTTCCCCCCAGTGCTGTCTGCTTTTTGTTGACAGTTCTGAGCCAGCTAGATCGCCTGAATCAAATTTAGACGGCAAGGTGTAGAAAGAAAGCTAAATCTAACAGCAGCAATTGACCTGGGTTTGCCTAAGGTCACAGAACCAACCGGTTAATCCTGAATTTAACATCAATCCCAGATTCCTGTCTTTGAGAACTTGCAGGAAAAGAGCTTGGGATCATCTGGGCAAAGCTGTGATGTCCACACACAATGGGACAGCTGTCATCAAGGAAACAAGGCCTAAAGCCCTACAATCCCAAGACTCTGCACTCTCAAGGTCCTTCAAACTCAAGGCTCTACAGCCCCAAGGCCCTACAACCCCAAAGCCCTACAACCCCAAGGCCCTACAATCCCAATGCCCTACAACCCCAAGGCCCTACAACCCCAATGCCCTACAACCCCAATGCCCTACAACCCCAAGGCCCTACAATCCCAAGTACCTGAATCCTGGATGCTCAAGGAGACAGACTCTTGAGAGTCCAGGAAGAAATTCAGTTCTTCAGACAGTGGGTTTGGTTCAGTCAGTGTGGATGAGGCCAGGCCTGCTGAAGCCAGTGCATCTGTGGCTCCTCGTTAGCTGCCACAGTTTCCTGAGGCGACTCTGGTGCTCGCTTACCTGCCGCTCATGTGGGACCTGACTGTGCTGGGGCCTTTGACACGAGCAACCTCACAACTTCTTACTCATTGGGACACATTAGGCTTAGGTTTCCTTATGGTTCCCAATACCTCTGTTCTGATAAACAATCAACCATCAAAAACATTCTTTTGGATTTGTGCCTCTGCTACCATATTTAATTTTTAAATGTTCTTATTTATTCTCTGAAGGTTTCCAAAAGAGTTTCCTGCTCCTGTTGCATACGCATTTCCCTTGCGTTTGTTTGCTTAAAGTTTGTGCTGAAGATACAAGTCATTTATCTGAAAAAGTAGACAGCTCGTCACGACTCCGCACGGCAGGTCTGACTCCCTTCTGGCCCCTCTCTCCCCCACCTTATCTTCTACTGTGCAATGCAGTCGTGCCCATAGTTTATTTAGGAAATTATTATGGAAAGAGAATAGCAGTGGGTATTCTCTGGGCCTGGATTGCTTTGGTCCACATTATATTTACTGAGAACAATCCACGTTGCTAATAGCTGCGGTTCCTAATTCTTTTTAAGTGTGTGTGTGTGTGTATGTGTGTGTGTGTGCGTGTGTGTGTGTGTGCGTGTGTATGTGTCCATGTGCCACAGAGCATGTGTTTTAGACAGAAGACAACTTTCAGGAGTCAGTGAGTTCCAGATATCAAACTCGGGTTGTCTGGCTTTGTAGCAGGCACCTTACCCCACTGAGCCATCTCCCTGGCCTTCATTGCAAATATTTTGAAACTTGAAAGCAGTGGATCCAACCAGGTTTCAGCACAGAATTCATACGCCCGGGAAAGCAGTTCTCTCGTCCATTTGTTTTAATGCCACCGGCAGGAGAAAGTGCGGCTTGCATTCTAAATGCAGTTAATGCAGTTGTATAATGGATCGGAAAATCTTGCCTTTATGCAAAACAAATGGCAAGGGAACCAGTTCATCCAATTCATTGCATTCTGTTGGATTTCCCAGACCCCTGATGGGTTTTGTCTAAAGGCTCAGGTCCCAGAAATCCCAGGAGACCTTTACCTGGAGGCAGAGCCTCCCACAGAGGAACACCCTTGCTCACCCTAGAACAGCTTGACCCCGTCTAGTCAGGGTGAGCCTGGCAGGGCCATGAGGTCTCCCTAGAGAAACAGAAACTGAAGTGACTGGCTGGGGACAGCATTTTAACTGCCTGCTCTAGTCTGCATCAGCTATCATCACCAGGCCACTAAAACTAATGGAAGCTGGAGTTAGCTAATGAAATAGCCTGTGGCCAGCTCAGACAGCAATGAAATTCATTAGCTTCTCATCTAACGCGGAGGAGCACCAAATTGAATTTCATTCGCTAACGTTGGCGGAGACAAGGCAAAATCAAACTGCAGGGGAAGAAGGAGATCCTTGAGATTTACCAAGAGAGTGCCAACGTGTCTTCTCATCACCCTCGTGTCCCACTCTGCGTCTGACCGGTGTGCTCAGTCACATTCTCTACTGCCAAAGGATCCCACAAATGCTATAAAAACCTCTGCTTGGGAGGGAGGTGCCAGATCAGCCATGGGTGCCTATCAAGCCGTCAGCCACTTGTGAAAAAAAAGCAAAGTCTCCCCACAGAGGAGGCTGCTGCTGGCCGGCAGCTTGTGGGCATAACTGGAAGAGGCTGTGTTTAGGTTACAAGGGAGGACGGAGGGAAGTTGTCCCCCAGCACTAGTCACTGGTACCCCGGCACTGCGGATCATTTACCAGGTCCCTACATCCTTGTGGGAAGGAAAGCAACTCCGTACCTTTCCTGTGAAATCCAAATCCCAGCCAGGGTGATACTGAAGGACAGGAGAGTGTCAGAATCTGATGACAGGACTGGGGCGTGGTCTCCATGCCCCTGGCCACATGGGGTCAGCTGCTATAAACATCACATTGCCCCGTGTGGCCCTGAGTCTAGCTGCCAATTCTTTGAAGGCAGAAGCGGCCAGAGGGCCACTCAAAGGTATAGACTGAAGAAGGGAACGAGGTCGGCGAAAGACCGAAGAAATAATCCAAGAAATAATCCAACGAGAGGAAAGAAACTGCACACTGCACACTCCCTCGGGGCTCTGCAGAGAGCTCCGAGAGAACGCAGCCGCTGGATCTGGGGCTGAGAATGGTCTCTCTCGTCTGCTATACACCTTGGCAGCTCTTGCGTTATTCCAGGGAGCTCATGGCAGTAGGAATGCCACAGAATCTTCCAGATTCTGGTTCCCAGCCCCCTGAACACGATCATAAATTAACCCAAAAGGAGCCGGCCTGTCCGGCTCTGCCATGATGCAGCCTCTCACTTGGTGAAGCCAAGTTCCTTACTGGATGCACACGGCTTTCCCCGGTGAGCACCATGCCTCCCACCATGTCTATCAGGAGTCCTGACTCAAATCTCAGCCATCCTGTGAGGGACCCTAAAGACAGGGCCTGGCCTTACATACACTCAGTTCATTCTCATCCCTCACGTCTACCAAGCTGCAGTGGCCTTTTTTAAAAAATTTATTTATTATGTGTACAATATTCTGTCTGTGTATATGTCTGCAGGCCAGAAGAGGGTGCCAGACCTCATTACAGATGGTTGTGAGCCACCATGTGGTTGCTGGGAATTGAACTCAGGACCTCTGGAAGAACAGGCAATGCTCTTAACCACTGAGCCATCTCTCCAGCCCCTGCAGTGGGCTTTCATATCACATCACAGATGCTGCCTCTCCCCAGATGTAGACTTGGCAGGAACACAGTTCACAAGAAGAGACTGTGTGTTCTGGGCTGATCCAGGCACCTGACTGGACCAAGAGTGAGTCTACTCAAGATGAACAAAGGGAAAGTCCAAATCCTGGTCAAGGAGGGCTTCAAGGGAGCCTAGAGGAAGCACTGGTCTCTGCTCCAAAGGGACAGGGTGGGTTGGCAAATGCCGCACTCCTGCAGCGCTCACGCTCTCTCCCAGAAGTGTAGGTGTGTAACTGAACCTGGGGTGGCATTGGATAGCCACAAGTTGCTCCCTTCACTTGGCTTCCCCTAAGTTTAGTTGCTGATCTTTCTCTGTGCCTGGTCCCTCCTGGTCCCAGTCTGTTTATGTGTGAAATGCAGGCTTGGTTTTCTTTTGTCTTGCTGTGGGACTGAGTGACATGGGCTCCTATGGACGAGAAGCTCTGAGTCCATGGGATCCTTCTGTGAATGGAAATGCTATGATCCCTCTCCTGCTTAATCTAAATAAAATTCTTACTTTGAAAAACTTTCCAGAAAAGCAGCACAGAGAGTATACTGATGTGGGATTCCACTCGGTATGCTGTGAATACCATTGGTTAATAAAGAACCTGTCTTGAGCCTGTACAGGGCAGAATAGATAGAGCTAGGCAGGGAAAACTAAACTGAATGCTGGGAGAAAGAAGGCAGAGTCAGGAGATGCCATATAGCCCTGCCAGAGACAGATGCCAGACGGAACCTTGCCGGTAAGTCACAGCTATGTGGTGATACACAGGTGAATAGAAATGGGTTAGTTTAAGATATGAGTCAGAAATACACTTAAGCTAATTGGCCAAACAGTGTTGTAATTAATACAGATTTCAGTGTGATTAAATCAGGGCTAAGTGAACGAACAAGTGACCTCTGCCTACAGCTTCTGGAACTCTCCATCCCCACTGTTAATATTTTACAACATCAGGCCACATTTTAAGTCAGCAACAGCCTGGGTATGTCACCACTGAAAGAGTCCACACAGCAGGAGGCTTCACTAGCTCCCTTGTCCTCTTCAGTTCGGGGTCCCTTCAGGGTCCCCATCGTATTTGCCTCCTATGGTCTGTGACCGTTCCTCAGACTTCCCTTGTTGGGGAAGGGGTGATCTCGACAGTTTTGAAGGGTCCTGGGAAGATGTTTAAAATGTGCTTCAGTTAGGGGCTTTCCTGATTTCCTTGGGGATACACTAGAACATAGATTTGGGGGAGACCGCAGAAACAAGTACCCTCTAGTCCCATCCTATAATGCTTGCTCCTAACTAACTAACTAACTATAGGAGGTCAGCCTTGGTTAGTGGTCTCAGGGGAAGTCAGTCTTGGTTAGTAGCCACGAGGTGTTTTCAGGCTTCTCCCTGCCCCCAACCCTGCTGGGAGCCCCTGCTCTTCCACAGAGGGTAGATCGCTCAGGCCAAGAGTCAGGCTCCTCTTTCATTTGCCTCAGAAGAGCAGGAGGTCCGTTGTCCCTGGGCCCTGTGGGTGGGGCTTTAGAATGGAGTAGTTTTGATATGCACTCCCTTTCCAAGGCCATGGGAAGTGTTTAAGGGCTGCTGGAGAAGTCAGGGGGCAATGGCAGGGCGGAGCAGTGCTCAGCTTGTGGTGGGTATATAACGTGGCAAGAGGCAGACCTTTACTTGGGGAGCCATGGGGCCCTGCATTTTTTTTTTTTTTTTTTTTGTTGCATGATAGCAGAATGAGCTCTCTTGGGGAGGCTGAGCTTCTGCTCCATGTGGGAGGGCTGTGCTGTGCCAGGGTTTGCATGTCTCTGTAATTTATGGCAGGGGCCATCTGTGTGAAGTCTGACACCACGTGGCCTGAGACCTAGGTCGGAAGTTGCTAAACCCTGCCAGACTCCTCCTCTAGTTACCTACGCCCAGTGTCTCTTCTGTCACAATTCAGATTTCACATTTTACTATCATTCCTTGTGGCTGCCTGTTTCTAGCTTGGGGATTCTAACCCTCGGTGACTCCAAGACGTGCTTTTCTGCGGGTTGATGCTCCTATTTGGGTCAGCCATTCCTGAACTCTGCCCAGAGTGATACACAATCCTCACCTGTGGCCAAGAATGGTGCCTAACATCCATAATGTTAGTACTCAGGGACTGAGGCAGGAGGATTGTTTTGTAGCCAGTCCAGGCTTTAAGATGAAACCCTGTTTCAAAGGGGGGAAAAATCCTCCCCTGTTCATCCTCAAGGCTGGTCTCCAGTTACCACATCTGTCTGGCTCACTGTGGCGAGTCCTGATGTGCATCCTGTTTTTCCTTCCTCCTTGACCTATGTGCCTGGCTCTCACCACGTTCTATACCATCTGTGCCCACTGCCTGCTTGGTCTACACTGGGTCTTTTCCAGCCACATCTCCATGACTGGTCCTTCTTTGTCATCCAGGAGTCCTCCTTATCTAGTCAGGGTGGATCTGCTCTTAAAATCGCAGAGTTCCCTCTACAGCATCCCCTTTGGGCAGCCCTGCCTGACCCATCTCAAACGTTAGCTCTGACCCAAAATATTTTCTCTTTCCTTCTCTATTCCTGGTTTTTTAAAAAAAAAATTGTTTCCTCTTCCTTTTCCAGTCTTTTGTTCAAGAATCATCTCCTATTTCCTACTCTAATTTTCTGGGCTTGCCATTACAGATGCTAAGGCAGGGCTACATGGACACAGAAATCTGTCTTTCACAGTCCTGGGGGCCAAAAATCCAAGATCAAGGTGAGGATGGGTTGCTTTTCCTGCTTTGTCCTTACACGGTTGTCCCTCTGTGTGTGTCTGTGTCCTAATTTCCTCCTACAAAGGCGCCTGTGGGATTGGATTTGTGCCCACCCTAATGACCTAATTTTAACTTTACTACTTAAGTGTTTCCAAATATGGTCACATTCTGAGACACGAGGGGTTAAGATTCTAACATAAGAATCCGGGGTACAGAATTCACTTTGTAATAATCTCCTATCCTTCCTTTCTCCCTCCCTCCTTTTCTTTGCTATGTAAACCAAAGTTTGGTAAAGATAAAAGAACAGTGAAGACGTGGTCTGTGTCCTTGGGTAGCATCGAGTAGCCCAGAGAGAACAGCTGAGTAGCCAGCAGGATTTGAGGCATCTCAAGGCTTGAAACTCTTGCTGCTGGTCCTTCTCTCTCCACACTGTGCTGACAGCCACATCTAGCTTCCTGTCCCAGGGAGAAGTGGCTTCCTCAGGATGGACTTCTCATCATCTTGGGATTCAGGATGCCTAGACCTGGGCCTCACCAGACAGGGCAGGCACTGTAGTCCTAGCACTCAGAAGGCTGAGGCAGGAGGATTGCCACAGATTTGGGGCCTGCCGTAGCAACATAGCAACTTGTTTAGGTCAGAGGTGAAGGAGGAAGAGAAGAGAAACAAAAAAGAAAAATAGACTCATACATGGGTCGAATAAATGATCAGTAAATCTTGGTTGAATTGATATTGTGTTTTTATTCTTGAAGGGATTTTTGGTTGTTTGCTTTTGTTTTGTTTTGCTTGTTGACTAATGAACTTTGCCATCAGTCTTAATGGACTAAGGTCAGCAAATACACTTTATTTTGCTTTTAAATCCATAAAAATATAGATTCATGCCTCAAAAGAGGCAGTGGCTCTGCATATTGGGGGAAGAGTAACTTCTGTGATTTCTTCTATTTAGAAATTTCACACTTTCCCATTGCAAAGTATAATACATCTAAAATTGTAACTGCAGTGTTGAGTTAATATGTTACATTTGACACGAGCCAAAAATAAAACTGAGCCTCATACTCTGAGAATGATGAGCAAATTAGTTGGAATGTCACAAAGACTTAAAAATTTTTGGTTTTTGTTTTTTGAAACAAAATCTTCTGGAGCCTTAAGCTCTTCTGAGCCTCCCTCCGGCTTCCAGCTCTCAAACGCTGGCTGGCGTTCCAGGTGTGCTGACTTTCTTCGCAGAAAGTCTGAGGAAGTAAAAAGTGCTAAAAGAGAAGAGACGACCTTGGTTGGGCTGGAGAGATGACTCAGTAGTTGAGAGTAGACACCGCTCCTGCAGAGGACCCTAGTTCAGCTGCTGGACCCCTAGTTCAGCTGCTGGACCCCTAGTTCAGCT
>JAQHUG010000634.1:371202-386140 GCA_028555095.1 Dicrostonyx torquatus
CAAGTTGACATAAAACCAGTCAGCACAGGCTGCTTTCTCAGGTTGAAGGGAACCAACATCTGTCTTATTTGCATTAGCCATTCTTGGCCTGAGGGTCTATTTCCACTTGTGGGTCAATACCCAAGCGGCCACATGAGACAGCAGTTAATGTGCTCAAGGGAGAACCCAGCAGCTCGGGGCGTCTCTGCCCCTGATGAGGGCACAGAAGGAATGACTTCAGTTTCTTACTGCCAACTTCGAGCTGAAAGCACAAACGTAGAAACATAAACCAGGCAATTGGGCCAGCTTGGGGACTCTGCCATGAGCCACTCCTCCTTTTCTGGGCTTCGAAACAGGAGCATACGCCTGACCAAGCTCGGGCCATGCTGGGGATGAGACACACAGGGAGAAAGGAGCCCCCTGGCCACATTCTGGAGCCCACAATGGCTTAGAGACCAGGCTCTGGAGCACTGCTCCCCATACCTCTGAGATTCTGGCTAAGGAGCTTGAAAGGTGAAGCAGAAATAGCCCCCTGTGCAGTGTGGACCAGAAACCTCTGAGATGTTCTGTGGTCTGTGGTGATGCAGCCGGGGTACACCCTCAAGCACACACCCAAGGCCAGGTTATCGAATGTCTTTGCCAGGCCTGACGTGTGAACTCCACAGAGAATGTTCAGGACAGGACAGACACAGACAGTCAGGACTGAGGATTCCTCCTAGTTCTAGTGCCCTGTTTTCCCCTCGTTTTAGTGTGAAGATTTCTTCCGAGTACACCATGCATCAGAATGAGAAGAATTTTTGGCTCCTGGTGGAGAAGGCAGCAGAACACCCTTCCTTCAGCAACACTATCTGCTCCTAGACCAGCTACATTCCTCACAGCCCCCTATCCATCTCTGTTCTATTTGCACAGGAGCCCATGAGCCCATGAGCCCAAAGTTAAATGCCTACCATGGTCCCTGACAGGGAAACTCAAAGGGAGCAGAAGGGAATTCTGGGTATGTTTGTGACAAGTGGAACCATGCTGGAGTTCTGGTTCATTTAAAAACCAGCGCTACCCATGTTCATGCCCAGTGACCTGGGTAACCTGTGTATCCATTCCCTTTCCTGACCCCAGGAAGAATGAGCTCCTTTGACATGGAGGTGTCATGTCAAGTCCCTCAACAGGTGGGCTGCAGATCAGGCGTGGGGAGGGAGGGCAGAACACCTCTGACCTGCCCTGTTGCCATCAAAACAAGCACTTGTCTGTCCTGTCGGCTTTGGGAAAACAGTCTTTGAAGCTGGCTTGCTACAAACCGTTATAAGAACCCTGCTGGTTACTTAGTGACCTGTTCAGCTAGTCTTCAAGCTGGGAAGCACAAAACTCTCCCTGAAAGCCAGCAGAGCCTAGGAGACCAACTTCAAACAAGAGCCCCATGCTAATGCCTTTTCTCCTGATTTCATTTCCTCGGTGAAAATATTTCTAAGATGACTCTTGGGCTTCCTTGACATTTTACAAGTTACCTTTTCATATATGCATACTGTCTTTCCTTCCTTCCTCCTCCGTCCAGACCCACCCCATCCCCCAACTCCACCCACTGCCACTCTCAAATTCATGGCTTCTTTTTCTTTATTTATTATATATACATATATACAAATAAATATGCAAATGCAACCTACTGAGTCCATCTGATATTTCTTTTAAACAGGATTTCACTGTATAGTGAGGCCCAGGCTAGCCTTGAACCCACAGTTCAAAGGCTACACAGTAGCCCAGGCACATCTAAAACTTGTGATTCTCTCGCCTCTGTGTCCCAAATACTGGGAGTAGAGGACTGAGCCAATACTCCCAGTTTACTCCCTGACGTTTAGGGTATGACATGAAGGATGATACATTTAACTCCTTCTTAGAAATACGGAGTTGATTTTCCAGCATATCCATCTCCTCTCAAGAACCCACAGGCCGAGGTTTCACCCTGCACTGTGCTCACTGAGCTGCACTGAGAGCTCCCGAGAGCTGGTCTACAGACTCCAGGCCGACAGCAGGCACGCCCAGCTCCACGGGCACTTTCATCTTGCTCTTTCTGGTTCATGCACTAAATGACACGGAGCCCTAAGGTGTGCCAGATGCCAACTCAGGACTCATCTTCCAGGGAAATCCCACCTCCTTCAGAAGCTAAGGGGGCAGGTAGAGACATCTGAGGGGTAGCACAGTGATCCCTGAGCCAACATCCTAGCAGCTCCTCACTGGGGTCCATGATGTCTGTGCCTTGGGGTTCAGGTTTCCTGCCTCCTGTCTGGTCCTCAGGGTGCCTACAGCCACTACACACTTTACCCATGTTCTACAGATGGAAAAACCCAACCTACCTTCCCACTTTGTGTAAAACAACTCAGGGGACATCATTGAAAAAGAGGAAAGAACCAAGTCGCTCCGGTACTTTTTCCTTGGTTTGCATGGTTTCGAAAGGCAGGGTCTCATATAGGCTAGACTGGCCTTGAGTGCCCTATGTAGCCAATGACTTTGAACTTCTAAACCTCCTGTCTTCACCTCCCAAGTGCTGAGATTTCAGGTATGTAACTACCATGCCTGGTATTTTTGTTTTTGAGATAGTGTCTTATGCCCCAGGCTGGCCTTGAACTCACTACATAGTCCAGGTTGGCTTTGAACTTGTGACTATCCTTCTGCTGCAGCTTCTTGAGAGCCGAGATTACAAGCATGCACAACTATGCCTGGACTTGGATGCTTCTCTCCCACACAGTCAACATACTGATGGGGTTTGGCTTTTCTCACTCAGGAACAGCCTTCCCAGCTGGACTTCCACTCCACTGCTGCAGTTAACACTCTGACAATGATCCGTTAGGACAGCCTACTCTTCTGTCTCCTTGAGGTCTAAGGACTAAGCCAGAGCCGAGTCCCAAGTTGGCTAGCTTAGAACAGTGAGTAACCTGAAGGCCCTGGCTTGGGATGAGAACTGGGGGACACAGGCCAGCGATCTTCTTCAGAAGCACGGATAGTCAGAAAAGTACAGGCGACACGTCTACCCCCAGCACTTTGTCAGCTCTAGACATCGTGGGGAGACAAGCTCCCTGTCACTTGGGCATCCAAGCACTCACAAGCACCATGTGACCTCGGTGACTAGAATAGCTTCTGGGGCAGATTCAACCAGGCCCCAAAACTCCTCTGGAGGGCAGTGAGGGGACCCTATTCCCATGGCCCCTGCATCACTGCCTGGCTTTCTCTTCTGGTGCTCTGCCCTCAAAACAAGACTAATCAAAGTGAGTAGACTTTCCTCCTCTGCTCCAACTTAGTATGTCTCTGACCACCATGCCTCTGCTCTAGAATCGGGGAAGACAGATGCTAATATTCACTAACATAAGCTACGATTTCTCCCTGAACAAACTTTTAAGTATCTGGCTTATTAGCCTTAAATCAAGAAATTATAAAAGAGGAGGGGCTTACTCTGAGAAGTGATTACAAACCATTACTGTGGTTTTTCCTCTTTAGCAAAGGCCAGAAAAGTGAGAGGCATCAGAAAACCCTGTTCTGAGAAGGGCGGTTTCTGCCACTGCCTTCTCATCTCTTGTCCAGAACAGGCAGGCCCTGTTTCACTGGCCCAGAGGGGTCCTTCTTTGCCTCCTCAGCTCCTCCCACGCCTGCAGAGGAGCTGAAGCAGGGGTGGGCCAGCTTCCCCAGGTTTCACAATGACCCAGTTACTAAGGGAATAGGTTGTTTGCAAACCTTTAAAAGGCTGTTTCCTTTCCCAGTGCCGAGCTGTGTAACTTGATACTGACCTGTCCTGCAGTGTCACAGAGCTGGAGTCTCACAGGCCGCCCATCTACTGACACCACAGCTTGAGGGGGGAAAAGAAAGAGCAAGATGATTATCCGGACATCTTTCACCCCCTCTGAAGATTGGCAGCTCCTCTTCTGGTCCCTCTTAGTGAACTAAGAGCTTGGCTAAACCCAGAAGCCAGTGGAGGTGTTTTTGTGTGCAAATGTTTCAAGGTGGGGGCTTGCTCCACCACAGAGCATGAGGCAGCAAAGCCCTGGCCCCTAGAAGGTGCCCCGGAAGGTTAGTGTTTTCCTCTCAAGTCTGGAAGATTAATTTTCCTGTCACCCATGTTTCAAAGGACCTGGAAATAACACGGTGGGGGGGGGGCGGCGGATTAGGTGGGAACAAACTCTGCACTTTTAAATCCGTGGAAACCCTCATAGATAATTCTGTTTTCTCTTGGGAAAAAGTCTCTGGGCTTCAGGGTTTATCATAAAACTCCAGCAGTTTTGAGAACTTGTACAAACACAGGAGGTCTATCATCCTATGTGTGGAAAAGGGCACTCCTTTCTGTCAATTCAAAGAGAGGATTAAAAAGACAAACTGGCAGAGGGAAGCCACCCAGGTTCTCACCAGGCTCCAGAGGTGGGGTGAGAGCAAGAACTCCCATCCAGGAAACTCATGGAGGTTTCAGTTTAAATTAGACAATTTGTCTCTTTCTGATAGCCTTTCTGGTTGTTTATAAATGTTTATGCTAGTGGGGAGTGGAGTGTGTGTGTGGTGATGGGGTGGAGGGGAGGTTACCCCTGCACTTCTGTGTTATCCATGAGGTTTCTGAAATAGAGACAGGGTCTGGCTATGGAGACTGGAGGTCAGAGGTAAAATTTCTAGGGCCAGAGTTTCACACTAGTTCCTGTGATTTTTTTTTTTAAACTTTTTCTTAAATTCCAAAACGACTGCTTAAAAAAAAAATCAAGATAAAGGATTGCTTTACTTTTGTATCTTTGTATGATACATGAGCCCACCCGTGAGAACTTGCTCAGCTAAGGACAGGCTGGAAGGACTGGGCCAACCGTCAGAAACCTAGACGGCGCAGGCGGGGCTCGGGCCAGGCAGGCGCCGGGCTCAGAAGAAAGGAACGTTCTCGCAAGCCCAAGCCCTCCTCGGTGCGCCTGGCCGGCTGACCCTCGGGGCAATCCCGGTTGCTCCAGGCGGAGACCCCCTGGAACTGAGTAGCCACGGATGAGGGCGCAGGTGAAAAGAGCACCTGTGCAACAGCTCGCTCCTCAATCCCCGAGCCGGGTCGATCGGACACCCCGCCGCCGCCCCGCTGTGCCCCTGCCCGGGGACCCTCGCCACCCCGAGCTCCCGGGCCGGGCTCCCGCGCCTCCCAGTCCGAGGCCGCACCCCGCTCCGCGCTCACCCGAGAAGTTGTCGAAGGCCGTGGGGATGTACTCGGTGGGGTAGCCGTTGGTGGTATAGCTGACCACCAGGCTGGTCTTGCCCACCGCGCCGTCGCCGACCAGTACGCACTTGACGCCGCGCCCCTCGGCGCCGCCCGCGCGCCCCCGGCCCCCGGGCACCCCGGGCCCGCGCGCCCCGCGCCCCCCGCGCTCCCGGCGAGGCGGTACGGGCGGTGCCGCCGGCGGCTCGCAACGGGCGGGCAACGCGGGCCGGCCTTGCTGCGGGGCCATCGCGGGCGGCGGCCGCGAGACCAGCTGCCACCGGCGGACAAAGGCGGCGCGAGGTCCGCGCTCTGCTGGGCGACTGTGCCCGCGCGGCCGCGATGTGGCCGAGCCTGCTCCGCCGGGCTTCCCTGCGACACGGGCGGGCGGGGAAAGAGGCGGGTCCGGCGGCACCTTCTGCAATCCGAGACCACAGCGCCCCCGTCTGCGCGCTGCGCCTGTGTACTACGCCGGCGTCTCGAAACAGTACCGCTGGCCGATCCGCTCCCCCCCCCCACCAACCCACGCGGACCCTAAGCTACCCCTGCCCCTGCTTCGGGTCCTCACCTTTCCCACCTCTCCTACCTCCTTCCCTTGCTCCTCCAGTTCCCCCATCTCTGCCCACCCATCCTTACTGTGTTCCCCCATCTCTCCCGGTCCTTTCTCCTCCCTCTGCTCCTTCTTTCCAGTCGCCCCCTATTCTTTTTCTTCTCCACAACCTCCTTCTTGCCCAGATCCCTGTTCTTCCTCTCCCTGTTCCCGCAGCTGCCCTTGCTCCCCTACATAAGTGTCTTGGTTTGGAAGGGTACAGTGCTGTAGGCCCCCCACTGGTTCAGCAGTCCCCCAGGAGGAGAGATAAATGATGAGCAGGAGTTAAGTCTGATCACGGACAACTGTATGATTTTTCTTTTAAAATCGTTGGTTCTCGTTTGGGTGTAGGATCCCCCCCCCCTTTGTTAGTGCTCCCTCTCTTTGGCATGCTGTGACCTTGTATGTACGCATGGTCCAGTAAATTTCCTTACAGTCTTTAGTTAAGTGCAATTTTGGCTGTATTAGTGTCATCTAAAAACAAATAGTCTGTTTATCTTTCCCTCTCTTTTCTCTGCCCTTTCTGTGCCTAGCCAGGGTTCCAGACTTGCCTCTGATGTAAGAAGAGCCTTATGCTGTTAACATGAATATGAGTTTGCCAATAGTAAAGAGAAGTAGTAGAGACAAGAGCTAGTAAATATTGAGCCTTGTTTTGTACCCGATATTGTGTAACCACTCTACCAAAACTAATCCCTTCCATTTTACAGTCAGGACAACCAGAGGTACAAAGGCACTAGACGACTTGTTTGCGTTCCATGTAGGAAATGATGGTTCCAGGATCTTAACTAGCATCCCATATGCAAATTATGCAGCTCAGCAAGTGAGACTCCCAAAGATGGTGTAGCCACAGGAATACAGAAGCGGGTTTGTCAAGAGGTGAGGTTTTTGTTTGTTTGTTTGTTGTTATTGTTGCTTTTGTTTTTCCAGACAGGGTTTCTCTGTAGCTTTGGAGCCTGTCCTGGAGCCTGTTATGTAGATCAGGTTAGCCTTGAACTCACAGAGATCTGCCTGTCTCTGTCTCCCCCACCCCACTGAGTGCTGGGATTAAAGCCATGTGCCACCACCACCTGACTAAAAGGTGAGTTCTTTAATACAGCATCCTGGTTGGCAGAGAGCAAGACAGGATACTGTCAGGCCCTATAACTGTAATGCAAGCTACTTTCAGGACTGAGGTATGGAAACCTAGGACCTGACCTGGGGAATCAAAAATTTCCCCCACGCAATCTGAAAAACAAGAACAGGGTGTCTTGGAACTTGATTAGAAGGTTAAGACGCTGTCTCTGGCAGCAGGAGGGACCAGGGCAGCAAAGAGGCTGGAAACTCCTTATTTCAGCCCATCAGCCCTCTTCTGCCCGGTACCCTTGGGCCACCTGAATTCCTCTGCTCTGGGATTCAAGTAGACAGATTTGAGTATGCTTTCTGGCTCCTTGACACTAAATTAATGCTTTCTTAAAAAAATAAAAACAAAACCAAAAAGTATTGCTGTAACACTAGCTTCTAGGCATGTCCAGCCGCAAGCTTTTGCTTGGTATTACTGTGAGACCCGAGAGTGTGGGTACATGATACTATGTTTCTGTAAATGTTGCAAAATGTTTCTACTTTAACCATTGTGGGTTAAGCCCATTATCCATTTTAAGTCTAATTCTCTGTCTTACAGAGCGGCCTTGAACATTTGGGGAAGCAAGCCAAGTAAAATTAGGCTGGAGAGACATTTTGTTTGTGTTTCATGAGACATAGAACCAGGAGGAGAGAGATAAAGGAGGTGGCATGGGAGCACTTACTACTGGGGTCATTAGAAGCCAAGAGCCCATGCTGCTGGCACGAACCTGAGACTTTCCTGCTGGTCGTCTCATTTGTGACTGCAGATACTAGCCCCACAGGTGTGGGAAGAGTGGCCAAGGCTGAACTGCCACCCTCTGTGGGAGTCTTGTCACCTTTATCTTTCTTCCGCACTGGCGGAACCAGGAGCAAAGAGCGGTGGAACTTGCGATGGATGGAACTAGGAGTCCCACTGGAGCAGTGCTTTACAACAGAACAAAACATCAAACAAACCCACGTGCTAGTGGTTCCGCAAGCTCAGCCCTGTCTGGTCAAAGTGTCAGGGACGTATCTGCAGCTAGGGGATACACTTGCTAAGTGTTGACCTGAATCCCGGTGTTCTGTTCGGAAGGCAGCAAGTCTGTAGTTTTCTCTCAAAGCACAAACCCATGTGTATCCATACTCTTCCTACAGGAAATGGATCTGGAACTTGAAGGAGTCAGAGAGTTGGTAGCTACAAAGTTCGGGGAAAGGAGTGCGTGCGATAAAGTTGTGTCAGGTCAGTAAGTCCCATAGGAATGCGACATTTTCTGACAATTTTGTTGATGCTTTCAGGACTCATTAGCTTTTAAAACATGTAACTTATTTCCGTGCGTTTCTTACTTTAAATACTTAATATTGTATCTGATTTATTGTTCTTAATAGCTCTGGCTGGCCTCAAACTCAGAGATCCACCTGCCTCTGCCTCCTGAGTGCTGTAATGAAAGGCCTGCACCACCGTGCTCAGCCCAGAATTTTCGTTCTTAAGTTCTCATCTCCCCAGGGTCCTCTGTCAATTCTGAACATCCCTCCTGGCCCCAAAGGCCCCTTACAACATCTTTATGAAACTGAACTGCACATGTACAACCATGCCCTCATGGCTAATTAGGTTTCTCCGAGCTGGTAGGGCCCAGGTTGGTGGTTGTTACCCATGAGGAGACATTGGTACTGTCTCCTCATGTCCTAGGACACAACCAATATAAGTCCTTAGTCTCTTTGTCCACTTTGATGCTGAGGAGAAAAATGAGAAGAAACAGTCAACATTTGTTTTCTTTTTCTTTTTTCTTTTGCAAGAGAAGATGGGGAAGCCATATAAATGACCCCAAGCTGCCATCAGGGCATCCAGTGGGTCTGGTGCAAAGTCACAACTGCCAGTATCATGGGAAAGGATTCTGACACCGGGCCCAGTTTGTGAGCACTGGCTCCTTACCCACCATCCCCTTGTTGATAATTAGGATTAATAAATTAAGAACTCTCACTAGAACCGTAAAATTCTAAGTGCAAAATCAATCATCAATGTTGACTGGCAGGAAGCATTTCTGAAAGGAAGATATTGGTACCCTTTTTACTAGTTGGGTAAGATGTGCTGTGATGCAGTAATAAACGCAAAACTTCATTGCCTAGTTAATTTTTTGATAGTGTAAAATCTAAAGTAACTCTCTTGGGTTGGAGAGATGGCTCAGATATTAAGAGCACTGACTGCTCTTCCAGAGGTCCTGAGTTCAATTCCCAGCAACCACATGGTGGCTCACAACCATCTGTAATGAGGTCTGGCGCCCTCTTCTGGCATGCAAGCATACATGGAAGGAATGTTTTGTAAAAAAAAAAAAAAATCTAAAGTAACTCTCTAACATAGCATCTTCCCTCATGGTGACTTGGGGATTCAGCCCACTCACATCTGTGAATGTCCCTTGGTGATCAGTGCATTTCTGTGCCTTTATAAATACATGCAACAATGAAACAAGCCAGCTATCCCAAACAGTAAAATGCATGTAGTAGCTATAAAATGTATGCTATACCATTCAACCAAGAAAACCACTGATAGGGCTGGGGAGACAGCTCAGTGAATTAATGTGTTTACCACTCAAGTATGAGAATCTGAGTTCAAACCCCAGGACCCATAGGAAAGCCAGATATGCCAGTGGACACCGGCAACCTCCGTGTTGTATGGGTAGAGACAGGCAGATCCCTGAAACTCATTGGCTAGTCAGCCAGGCTAAACCAATGAGCTTCAGGCTCAGCAATAAACCTTGTCTCAAAAAATAAATGTGGACCGGGTGGTGGTGGCACACGCCTTTAATCCCAGCACTCGGGAGGCAGAGGCAGGCGGATCGCTGTGAGTTTGAGGCCAGCCTGGTCTACAAGAGCTAGTTCCAGGACAGGCACCAAAGCTACAGAGAAACCCTGTCTCAAAAAATAAATAAATAAATAAATGTGGAAAGCAATCCAGGAAATACACTCAACATGCATTTCTAGCTTCCAAAGACAGGAGCACACACGTATATATATCCACTAACAAATTCATACACCACACACCATAATACACACACACACACACACACACACACACACACACACACCCCGTAACACACACACACCATAACACACACACACACACCGTAACACACACACACACACCCCGTAACACACACACACCGTAACACACACACACACACCAACACACACACACACACACACCCCACAACGAAAATGAGTAAGCAAGAATGAATCTTCCCACCATGTTCAGAAGTGAAAGAAGCCAGGCAGAGAAAAGTATGAACTGTCTGACTAGGGTGTGAGAAGCTCAGAAATGAGAGAGACCAAGCGCTGCTGGGTGTTAGCGTGGTTGAGGGAAGTTGTCACATCCAGAATGGAGGTGGTCAGGAGGTTCTAATCTGAATGATGACTTCACCCCTGGTCTTCATAGTACCGCATGTGCTCTGTTTACTTCTGGAAACCACATTATATTTCAAAAGTGTAGTGGTTAGAAATACTCAAACATGTAAATCATACTAAATAGGACTTTGTGGAGAGCTGTTTGCTTTAGATCGGCGCAGGGTGACTCACATAGTGTCCATTCCACGGATTAGACAATCCTCTTATCGTAAAAGTTTAATGTGATTTGAGTAACCAAAGCCCTGCTGGGCGCAACGCCATTCCAGGAACATCTCTCGGAAAGTTCTGCTACACGCTATTCACATATCTAATATTTATTTTCATACGGGCATCATCTTCCACAAGTGTTATTTTAGGTGTTTGATATTTTAAACCAACCCAACTGGTTCGGCAAGGTTATTACAAAAAAAGAGTGAATGGCAATTCATACACATAACTTCCGGCAGAAAAAAAAATGAAAGCGCTGGGGAGGGTTTGGAGGGACGTCAGGTATGTGGCCAGGGGAAACACGCTGGGCCTGCAAGCTGCAAAGCAGGCTGAGCAAGCACGGCCTCCAGCCACTCAGGCGGCACCTTCTCTTCCTCAGGTTTGGTTTGGTTTGCTCTTTAGAATCCCAGCTCTGGGTCCTTCCAGCTGTTGCAGCTCATCTATTCACCCCACAGAAGAGAGAAAGGCTAGTTCCATCCCCTGTGTCCATCCACAGTGTCCCTGGGTGGGGTTGGGGGGACACCCAGCTGTCTGACCCCCCCCCATGAAAGAACCCTTCTCCCAGACCTTTATAGCCGTGAATAGGCTTCCAACTCCAAAAGACTCTGCAGAAACTCCCAGGCAAACACTTTCCAACTGCCAAGCCCTCAAGGATGATAAGAACTCTTTAGAAACGCCTCCTAGTTATTGCAAAACCTTGACCTCCCTTCCCATTTGTAGCCACCGTGAAGATAAGAGCAGACCAGTCAGTGATTCCCAGCAACCGAGATTGTGGGCCAGAAGTTCTGAGACTCAGACTGCCCCACCTCTCCCGGGACTGTAGCCTGTGTGTCCCCAACAAAGCACTCCTGCAGATGATGGAAATGGAGGGATACCAAAGGATTTCTTTAGGATACCACAGCAGTTGCCAACCCTCCCTGCTGGGTCCTCGGCAACAGAGGAAATGTATAGACACCCAGATGCTGTCCGGGTCTGCCCACATCCACCTCCGAGAAGGAAGCAGAGTCTACTGTACCCAGGGCCGGTATTCTCTGTTATGGTTATCCTCAAAGAACGTCCTCCAGGGCAAATCTGCTTCACATAGACTTTAGAGTAGGAGAGAACTTAGCAGACCAGGGACACTGCTGTTAGCTGCATTACCGAGTGGAGGTAATGGGATCACTACCCGTAAATGAGACTCTTGGGCATAACCTCACTTAGAAGTTGGTAATCACGGAAGTCCAAAGATCCTCGTGAACTAATTGAGATCAGACAGGCCACAGAGGGCCGTGGAAGTGTGAAAAGTGGAAGGAAGTCTGGATGGAGACACAGCTGACCTTTCAGGAGAGCGACTGTTGGGCACGATGCTGGGTCCAAACAGACTGCTCCTTCCCAGTTAATCCCAAATATACGTGTTACAGCCACTGCATCTTCCAAAGCTTCCACACACAGATTCTAAGCCTGTGCCCTCCAGTTTTATACACTGAAGATAGCATCTCAGGAAGACTGCTATTCTCTTTTTTCTTTTTTTTTTATTGGTTGAGTCAACAACATTTTAATTACGCTGTTATAAATTTTGTATAATAGAATATCACCATATTTCCCTTTGAAAATACAGTCTGTATTAATCAAAAGTTGGATGATCTTGTTTGATCGTTATTCTTTCAACCAAAGAATGAAATCCACATGCCAATACTTTGAACCTAAACAATTATTGAAAAATTGACCGAACCTAAACATTCAGTCCCATCCTCTCTAGTCTTATATAGGACACAATCCCTTCAGTGTGGGGCATCACAAATTATCAGTAAAGAAGACCGTTTCTCAGAGAGTGTAGCTCAGGATTGTTTAGGGTGCCCTGATACCCCACAATCAGACACCAGACATAAACTAGAGGGCAAGCAATGTCATTCTTTCAGTAGCAATACTTTTGAAGGCCTTTAAAAATTAGAGGTGCGGCCCAAGTGTGCGGCACACAGATTCATGAGTGCAATATGAAATTTACGACACAGAAAGCAGACCTGGGTGAGGTTGTTTATCTCACCCCAACCCATATCAGTGAATGCCTCTATGAGCCTCTGTGAGGCTGTGCTTAACGTTGCAGAAAATGGAAGTATGATTGCTCATCTAAAGTAAATAAAAATTTTGCCTCGCTGTAGGCGAGCTTCAGAAACAACACTCATTGGCCATAGAGTTTCTTCTGATTTTTTTAAATAAAAAAATACTGATTTTATTTTTTAAATTATGCATACATACATGTGGATGCTGGTGCCGCTGAAGGCCGGAAGTGTAGGATACAGAGTCGCGGTTGTGGGACACCTGATGTGGATGCTGGAAATAAAGCTCTGGTCTTCCGGCCGGGCGTAGTGACGCACACCTTTAATCCCAGCGCTCGGGAGGCACAGGGAGGCGGCTCTCTGAGAGTCTGAGGCCAGCCTGGTCTACAGAGCAAGTTCCAGCACAGCCAAGACTACTCAGAGAGACCATCTCAGAAAACCAAAGACAAACAAACTCAGGCGCTCTGCAGGAGTATCCCCTCCTAATGTGAGCTGTCTCTTCAGCCCGGCTTTTAAACTCTTTAAAATCTGTGTGTGTGTTATGTGTGTGGCATGTATGTAGGTGGGGAGTATACATGCCAGAGCACACATATAGAGGTCAGAGGACAACTCTGTGGAGTCATTTCTCTACGTATACTTTTATATAGGTTCCGGGCTCAAACCCAAATTGTCAGGCTTATGTGGCAGGTCTCCTTGGTATCAAGCTTTTTTGTTGGCTGCCAGCTCACAAATAGCAACAGAGACATTAATTATGAAAGCTTGGAGTAGCTTAGGCTTGTTCCTAACTGACTCTTATAACTTAAATTAATCCATTCATACTAATTTACATTTTCCCACGTGACTCGTGGCTGTTACCCCTCCTCCTGCCCATCCCGCTGGTTCTGTGTCCTGATATCTCCCACTTTTCTTCTTCCCAGAGTCCTCTTCATCTCTGGAAGGTCTGGCTAACCTCTTCCTGCCTAGCTACTGGCCATTTGGCTCTTTATTAAGCCAATCCGACACATCTTCACAGTGTAAACAAATCTCTCGCAACACCCTTTATTCACTAAAGAATGTCCCCAGTTCTGCATACAGTTCCTAGGATATAGTCCTGACCAGCAGGACGGAGTTACAGCAATTCACCTACAGCATCGTGACTGTGGGCAATGATAATGTGTCGGATGTTTGAAAACCACTATCTGAGTCAGGGTTTCTGTTTGCTGTGAAGAGACACCATGACCGTAGTGACTCTTATAAAGGAAAACATTTAATTGAGGCTGACGTATAGTTCAGAGGTTTAGTCCATTATTGTCATGGAAGGAAGCATGGCAGTACTCAGGCAGACATGGTGCTGAAGAGGTAGCTGGGAGTTTTACATTCAGATCCAAAGGCAGCAGGAACAGGGAGTGAGACACTGGGCCTGGCTTGAGCTTCTGAAACCTCAAAGCCCACCCCCGTTGACACACTTCCTCCTACAAGGCCACACCCACTTCAACAAGGTCACACCTCCGATAATGCCACTCCGTAGAAGTACATGGGGGTCATTTTTATTCAAACCACCACAACCACTGAGATTTGATTCTAAATGTTCACAAATACACGCAACACACACAAACACACAAACACACACAAGCACACACACACAAACACACAAGCACACACACAAGCACACACACAAACACACACACACAAACACACACACACAAACACACACACAAACACATGCACACACAATCTCAAACATGGTGACTCACACCTGTAATTCCAGCACTCACAGGAATGAGACAAATAGACTCTTGTGAGTTTGAGGCCAGCCTGGATTATGTAATAAACTCAAGGCCAGCATGGGTTTTATTGTGGGAACCATTTTACATGTGTACATATCAAGACATCATGTTACACACTGTAACATTTTGTCAGTTTCACCTTAATGAAACCAGTGGTGGGCGAGAGAAGGGGAATTCCTTTAAATTTGCTGTGAGTGTTCCTTTCTTCTCAGGCAGTGGGAGGAACTTCTCTGGTTCCCCCATTCAGAAGCATCTCTTTGGAACCTTGGGATGTGGGAGCAAGTACCCAGCCTCTTCGTCATGGAGCTGGTATTATTTGGAGATGACATTTGACACGGATAAATGGATAGCGCTGGGAAAGGCACCATCACACAGTAGCTACCTAGGGCAGTGATGTGGACTCAGGCAGCTCTGCGTGCTTGGGAAGGAGGATCCAACTAGGGGAAGAGTTAAGAGCCAGACTTTGAATATGAAACTCTTAATTTACATCAGTCACCAAGTTTTCTCTGAACTCTGGACTCCTGTGTATGACTGTCTGGTCAACGTAGCCAATAAAGCACCCCCTGGGCTACCAGACTTTGAATGTGAAAAGGCAAGTTCTGAATTTGACAGCAGGGACTGTCCATCTGGCCTTGTGACATTGAAGGGAGAGATGCCATCTAGACAAAGAAAAGGTAAGTGGGTACAGACCATGGTC
>JAQHUG010000634.1:433405-444802 GCA_028555095.1 Dicrostonyx torquatus
GCATCACAATCCCTGACTTCAAACTCTACTACAGAGCTACAGTACTGAAAACAGCCTGGTACTGGCATAAGAACAGACAGGAGGACCAATGGAACCAAATAGGAGACCTGGATATCAATCCACACATCTTCGAACACCTGATCTTTGATAAAGAAGCAAAAAAAAATCAAATGGAAAAAATAAAGCATATTTAACAAGTGGTGCTGGTATAACTGGATATCAACATGTAGAAGAATGAAAATAGACCCATATCTATCACCATGCACACTAAGAGAGACTTACACAGATCTAATCTACATGGGAAGTAGAAAGTAAAAAAAGACAAGATCTCCTGAGTAAATTAGGAGCATGGGGACTTTGGGGGAGGCTTGAAGGGCAGAGGGGAAAGGCAGGGAGGGGAGCAGAGAAAAATGTAGAGCTCAATAAATATCAATGAAAAAAATGTATATAAAAAAGAAATTTTCTCTGTTCTTGGTCTTGGCTGCCTGATGACTATTCTTTGTAGTCAAACTGACTAAAACTCTGTAATAGCCAAAACCCAAAGAGTTGGGTAAACTTGTTGGGTACACCTGTGAGGGATTTTTCCTAAACTTTTTGAAATAAAAGAGCCATCTTCAGCCGGGCGGTGGTGGCGCACACCTTTAATCCCAGCACTTGGGAGGCAGAGGCAGGTGGATCTCTGTGAGCTCGAGACCAGCCTGGTCTACAAGAGCTAGTTCTAGGACAGGCTCCAAAGCTGTAGAGAAACCCTGTCTTGAAAAAAACAAAACAAAACAAAAATAAAAGATCTATCTTCAATATGGATCAGTTCAGGTGATGAGATCCACCTCTGGCATCTTGGTGGCTGTGCACACCTATAACCCCAGAACCCATGAGATAGCGGCAGTTGACTTTTCTAAGTTTGAGGCAAGCCTGGTCTAACAATGAGTTACAGGGCTACACAGTTAAACTCTGTCCGGCTGTAATCTGGGTCACAACTTCCAGTAGCAGCCTACATACATAAAGGCTATTGACTAAGGAAGCACTCTCTCCTGACTGCTTGCCTGCATGAGAGCCTGCGTCTTTGGAATGTTGGTGTCTACCAAAGAGTAGCACTGTGAACTGAACATCTACTGGAGTCTTCAACTTCCCATTGGTAGGCAGCCATTGTTGTCTAACAATGGACCACAGCTCGCGAGACATTCGAATAAATCCACTTTCTGTTTTTAAAAATATTTACTTATTTATTATGTATATAGTATTCTATCTGTGTGTATGCCTGCAGGCCAGAAGAGGGCACCAGACCTCATTACAGATGGTTGTGAGCCACCATGTGGTTGCTGGGAATTGAACTCAGGACCTCTGGAAGAGCAGGCAATGCTCTTAACCGCTGAGCCATCTCTCCAGCCCCATAAATCCACTTTCTACAGACAGGGAGAGATTGATGTTTATCAGTCCTGCTCATGCAGAGAGCCTTGAATAATGCAGCCTTGTTTTTCGCTTCCTGCCCACTAAGGAAGATGAGCTGGCTAACGACAGCACTCATAAAGACAGTCTTCCTAGCTCCGTGATTCTCTGCGTATTCGACTTACCCGAAAGAGTACACTGCTTATTATTATTTATTTCTCAAAGGCTTGCCCTGAATTCCGGAAGAGAAACTTCAAAAGTAGTGGATCCATCATCCAGCCTTCTGGTGGGCCACATATCTACCATTAAGTTTTTTAAAATCTGGTCCCTGCATTTCTCTCTCCTGTCCTCTGAAGAAACTGCGATTCACAGGTAGAAAGTTCCTTCAGTTCACCTGATCTCAGTGAGAAGCCACAGAACAAGAATCTCCTTTTGGGTCCTTAAATCTCTCTTTAAAATTGTTACTATTCCGGGTACCCCGTGGGACAGGTAATCCCTCCACTCCACACTGAGGGGAGGGCTGAGGAAGCTAGTCACCTCGTGTCCAGGAGGAAGAAGGGAAAGTGCCTACTGACGGAGCGCGGGAAGATAGCAGAAGAGAGCTTGTCACTGTTGGAGCCAATGGCAAGTGCTATTGAAATGCAAATCTCTGCAGAACTGGAAAAGGCCTGGGTCTGGGGTGGACGGCAGAGAATGTCAGGAACCTTTGTGCTCTGCCATTAAACACGTTGTAACCCAAAAGGCGGTGCACTTGTCACTCAGGCTTCACTAGCCAACCAGTACCTCCAGGCCAAACTGCCGATCAGAAGTGGTGCAGGGCCCTTCCGGGAGCTAGGCTGCAGGCTTAGGTTTGCAGAGGAGGTGGCGCCAGTGTTCTGACGTGCTGTGCTGCGAGTGCTGCTGCAGGGAGCTGTGAGGGGACCGGGGCGCGATCGGAACCCACGAAATGGTAAGCGAGGGGCTGCTGTCCGCACATTGGGAAGATCAGATGGAGAGTTGCTAGAGCCGGTGTGGCGTGGCCTCCCCAGGGCTGGGTGGGATCCTGCTACTCCCTAGACGCAGGCACAGTCCTGTGACTAACTTTGCTCTGTGGGCTGCACCCGTGCAGAGCGTTGGAAGCAGGGCGCTGTGTGTGGAACCGTAGTCAACAACAACGCGCTTTTGGTGCAGCCATGCAAGGCAGGTTGACTAACTTGGAGAGGCGTAGTTTCTCCAGTATCTTCTAGATGTTCAGCACTTTCCATTTAAACTTCACGTGGTCCATTTACAGTTAATGTTGTGGTGGTTTTAAAAGGCATCTCGTGTGTTGGGTAGCGCTCCGCATTTAGCTGTGATGTAGAAGAGTAGGATTGGTGACGAAAAGGACTTACTAATGCTTGGTAAATTCCCACAAAGTAGAATTTAGCCGAGGGAAGGCTGCCTCTAAAACACCCATAAGATAAGTATCTGCTCACCAGGCCTGGTAGAGATAAGGATGCTGGGGTACACATTATTCCACCAGGATTTTCCTGACATTTGGCTCCAAACCATTACAAAGGAGACACCCCTGAATGACACCCAGCCCATAGGCTCATCTCCATATCAAAGAACAGACTCAAGGAGTCGTTACGGGGCCACAACCCACCTTAAGGACTGGTGTGCCTTAAAGTTCCAGTTTTCTCCTTGAGAAAAGCGTTGTTCTGAGAGGGGCAATATGACACCAGGCGACCTGAATTTGAGAAGTAAAACACTGCTGTGTTGAGGAGCAGGGCTTTCATTTTGGCCCTCAGGCAAGGAGTAGGAACATGCTTGGGTGAGGGAGTAACAGCCTGGGGCCTAGGCCTTGGGGCTTTACCAAAGGCCTCGATGTTTTATTGAGAGTAAAACAGAACTCCTCCTGTACACCCAGCAACATAGAGCTAGTAATTGGGCCAATGCCTTCGTGGGTTGGTTCTTTCAGATCCTGAGACCACAACTCTTTGCCCCCTGTGGATCTGTGGTCATCAGTCCCCCGTAGGCTTGTCAGTACTGTTCTTGAGATTCCCCTGCGCTCCTTTTGTACAAAACTGTTGGATTAGGGGGGCTGGAGAGATGGCTCAGCGGTTAAGAGCACTGACTGCTCTTCCAGAGGACCTGGGTTCAATTCCCAGCACCCACATGGCGGCTCACAACTGTCTGAAAATACAGTTCCTAGAGATCTGACACCTTCACACCAATGCACATAAAATAAAGTTAAATAAATTATTAAAAAATATTAAAAAAAAACCTGTTGGATTAGCCTCCTCCTGAATTTGTCCCATTTTAGGGTAGTTTCTGCTGACTTCATAGACGCTCCCCGTTTCCTTCCATTCCCCCTGTAAGTAGTAGACAAGATGTTGTTCTTAAGATGCCTGCTTGGCAGGAGACACAGCTTGTGCAGAACTTCCTCCCCACCCCAGCTTTTATCTTTTCAAACTTCTTCTTTTCCTGTCTTTCTCCTTCCCTGGCACTTTCCCCTCAGGACCCTGTCCCTGAAGAATGACCTGCTGCATCAGGTCACTGGTGTCCTTCAGAAATAGTTCTGATGATATTTTTTTGCTGTAAGTCTCCCATTTGCCTATGTGGCTAACTTGCAGTCTCCTGTCCCTACTTCAATTGTTCAGAGTTTAATGTGGCACCTGAACGTAAAAGAAACTTAAGAATGACAGCAAATGTGGAATGCAAAATCTGTCTAGGCTGGCTCCTCTTTGAGCATTAGACAGAAATAGATGCATGCTCTCATTAAAGACCTTTTTAATTAATCTTTTCATTGTGTGGAGTGATTTCTCCCTGGGAAGACACAGTAATTCTAGAGCAGCTGCCTTTCCAGCCTTTCAGAAAAAGGTTTCCCAGACAGTCGCTCTTCTCTTGCCTCAGGTGGCCTTGATTTCAGACTGTTCCTCTCCAGGGCAATGACTTTGTTGTCCTCTATATTACATCTCCAAGATTCTTAAATTAAATGATTGAACCACCTCAGAGCTTCAAATGACGTATTTGAGTAGTGGAGCCGACTGTCCATTGCAGTTACAGGAAGACGATGTGTATGTGGAGTCTTTGGACCAGAATAGGAGGAGTAGTTTATTGTGTACACCACAGCGGGAAACAGGGCAGGCAGTCAGCTGCTGGAGTCTCCACTATGAAAAAGGCCCTGGGTGTGGCAGGAGTTGATCTGTAATTTCCCAGTATGTGTAGTTCATGTCATGTGAGTAAAGACCGGACCCATTGGTGGGTGTACAATTTGGGAAAATTACCTTGAGGTAAAGAGTATTGAATTTGCAGTTAGGTGACACTCCTGTGCAGATCTGCTCAGTCCTGATTCACACAGTTAAGTCAGACCAGAGGTATGAGAAACAGACCATTGACGGGAACTCCGTGTGTCAGGTTACAGATCTCGGCAGCCAACATGTGCATATAGTCAAGATCACTCAGTCTCTTAGTAATGGCCTTCCCTCTACTAGGGAAAGACCTATTTCTTTTCGAAGTCAATGTAGCTAAGTTTTTAAATCTTAAAAATACACTATTTTTGTCATTTTAAAAACTTACTTAAATTGGTATCATTTAAAACTTTCTCTTTCTGTGCATTAGTGCTCTTGTCTCTACTTGCCTCCGTTCTACAGTGTATCTTCATCATTAAGAATTTCATTTCTTGCTGGGCGGTGGTGGCACACACCTTTAATCCCAGCACTCGGGAGGCAGAGGCAGGCGGATCTCTGTGAGTTCGAGACCAGCCTGGTCTACAAGAGCTAGTTTCAGGACAGGCTCCAAAGCTACAGAGAAACCCTGTCTCGAAAAACCAAAAAAAAAAAAAAAAAAAAAAGAATTTAATTTCTTTTTTCTCAAGTGCTGTTGATTCATATATTTCTGAGGTTTTTGTTTTTTTTATTTATTTATTTTTGCTTAGAGATGGTTTTTGCATGTAACAGTCCTAGCTGTCTTTGAACTCGCTCTTGTTCACCAGATGAACTCTGAACCTCTGATTGCACATTAAAAGGTGTGAGCCAATATGCCCAGCCTGTTCATTTTATTTTTCTGTTTTGTAGGTAACAGTTGTTCATACAATTTCACTCCTATGTACTCTGTACCGGTGAATTGTTTACTTGTCTCTGTATGTGTTTGATAGGCATTTCTCTTGCAAGATGATGTCCCATTCACAGCCTACAGAAATAAATAGGTGAAGCTCCTATTCAGTTTTCTTCCAAAGTGACTTGGTGTTTACATTATAATGTCTATATATTTGAATAAGTGTAGGGAGTACCAAAATTATATGACTATACTGTCAAACAAGTGTACATTTTCAATGTTGCCATTAACATACTTTCTGTTATACGCACGTATGGGTCATTTCAGAATGCAGTGACCTATGATGATGTGCATGTTGACTTCACTTGGGAAGAGTGGACATTGCTGGATCCTTCCCCGAGGAATCTCTACAAAGATGTGATGCTGGACACCTACCGGAACCTCACTATCATAGGTAAAACTGAAATTTCCATCGTATTTTTAATAACCGGAAAACTGTTCCTTGGTTTTTGATTTTCTTCTGTAATTTGATTGAGAAAGAATGAGGTGAGTAAATCAGGCATGGATCTAAGGTACACTGAAGAGAGTAATTTAAATTTTGCATAATATATCGTACATTTTCTACTATCTTGTAGGATACAGTTGGGAAGACCGTAATATTGAGGAACACTGTCAAAGTTCTAGAAGAAAAGAAAGGTGATTATCATGCGCAGGCTGATACAAATGTGCCTCTGAAGGAACTGAAATGTGTCCTGGGGTTTTAACACTAAGTAACAGTGTAACTGAGAACAGCTTCATGTGCATTGATAACTATTGAATTCTATGGCACTGTCAATCCATTAATTTCTCACCACTCATATTATAAAATGTACACATGTTGAAGAGGTGATAAGTCCATCCCTCAAACCTAATAAGCACACAGTTCATACTAACCCAGTGTAACTCATAATCTTGCTGTGACTGTGCCGAGTTTAGTGAGATGGGCAGTAGAGCCAAAAGCCAAGGTGCAGTTGTTATGGAGAAATCCTACTCTCCAATCACATGTGTATAATTGAACTTTTCCGTTTTTCTACAAATATGTGAAAAATCTCATGTAGAAAATGTTCTGTAAATATAACTCTTTTTTAAAAAAATATTTATTTATTTATTATGTACACATTATTCTGTCTATGTGTGTGCCTGCGGCCAGAAGAGGGCACCCGACCCCATTACAGATGGTTGTGAGCCACCATGTGGTTGCTGGGAATTAAACTCAGGACCTTTGGAAGAGCAGGCAATGCTCTTAACCTCTGAGCCATCTCTCCAGCCCCATAAATATAACTCTTTAATAAAGCATCTGGAATCACAAACATCTTCTAAGATGCAAAAGAAGCCATTATGAATGGGAACTGCATGAATGTAAACCTAGTGATTCCTCTTTAAAATTGAACTAAATTGTAAAATTTATTCCTAGAGATACAAAGATTCAATGGGGCATGAAATGTGGTAAAGCTTTTCTATGTCTCAATTATTTTTGCAGGCCTGAAAGAAATCATACTGGAGATAAACCCTTTGTGTATAATCAGTGTGTTAAGGCCTTCAAAGCCTTGGCATACAACAAACATCTTCAAAGGAATCTAAGTACACACACTGGAGAGAAATCCTGCGAACATAATCAGTGTGGTCAAGCCTTTACACAGCAAGGTACGCTTCAGAAGTATAAAAACACATATACTGTAGAGAAGCCCTATGAAAGTAGTCAATGTGGTACAAGCTTTTCTCATCCCAATGTTCTTCAAATGCATAAAAGAACACATGCTGGGGAGAAACCCTATCAATGTCATCAGTGTGGAAAAGTCTTTGCTACACACAACACTCTTCAAATTCATAAAGGAACACATACTGGAGAGAAACCCTATCAATGTAATCAATGTGGTAAAGCCTTTACAGCCCAATGGAATCTTAAAATACATAAAAGAAGACATACTGGAGAGAAACCCTATGAATGTGATCAGTGTGGTAAAGCCTTTACAATACAAGGGAACCTTCAAAGGCATAAAAGACTACATACTGGAATAAAACCCTATGAATGTAATCAATGCGGTAAAGCCTTTGCTTATCAGGAATATCTACAAAGGCACAAAAGAACACATACTGGAGAGAAACCCTATGAATGTAATCAATGTGGTAAAGCCTTTACAATACAAGGGAATCTTAAAATGCATGAAAGAACACATACTGGAGAGAAACCCTATGAATGTGATCAATGTGGTAAAACCTTTGCTTATCAGGTATGTTTTCAAAGGCATAAAAGAACACACACTGGAGAGAAACCCTATCCATGTTATAAATGTGGTAAAGCCTTTACACTGCAAAGTAATCTTCAAAGGCATAAAAGAAGACACACTGGAGAGAAACCCTGTGAATGGAAGCAATCTGGTAAAGCCTTTACACAACAAGGTACTCTTCAAAACCATGAAACCACACATACTGGAGAGAAACCAAAGGTAATCAGTGTGATAAAGCCTTTGCATTGATAAGCAATCTTTGAATTCATCAGAAGAAGGTATGTAACTTCAGGTTCAAATAGACTGAGATGTTGTAGTTGTAATTCTTCCTTGTTACCTAATTTGTTTTATGCAATTTTACTACGGTTAAGTTAAAACCTTCATTTTTAAGGGAAGGGGAGATGATGTGGGATTCCCTGATCAGGAAACTAAATTTTACTATTGTGCACATACAACTTCTTGCCCCCATCCTGGACTTTAACAGAGCTCCAGCCATTGGCTGTAACAGAGTTCTGCAGCCAACAGGGAACACTCAGAAAATAAAACAAAAGGGGAACCAACACAAATCTGTTTAATTCAGCAGGTAAGCTATTGAAAATATTAACAGTCCAAGTCTTAGAAAAGGCAGAATAAAAATTCGCTGTAATCTTCTAATTCTTTAGTCTTCATTACAGGTACATCATGTTTAACTTTCAAAACCTAATAAATTACAAGCATAATATTAATAAAAAGGTTCCAAAGTCCAAATAACAGCATACATGCTCTCAAAACCAGATGTGATATGGATATTCTAGGTTTTATGATAGAAGACATAAAAGGGTAGAAAAATATGTAACTTCTTCACCGCATCACAGAGCTCATCTCTGACACTTCTTTTTTTTTTTAATGTTTTCATTGAGCTATGTATTTTTCTCTACTCTCCTCCCTTCTTCTCTCATACCTAAGACCAGTCCAAGAGAGGGAGAAGTGATAATATGAGCATAGGGGTCAAGACAATGATGGTGATACCCACAGGAACAGCTGACCTCAGCTAGCCAGAGCTTACTGACTCAGGACTGATGGCACGGGAACATGCATAGACTCAAACTAGGCCCACTGAATGTGGGTATTCTGTGGGCCACTGGCATTGAGACCAAGATTTATCCTTATTGCTTGAACTGGCATCTATGAGCACATCCTCTTTGGAGGGATACCTTGCTCAGCCTAGAAATAGGGGTGATGGGAGGGCCTTGGTCTTTCCTTGATGTGAAGTATTAGAGTTTGTTGACTGCCCAGGGGAAGCCTTACCCTTTCTGAGGAATGGATTGGGGTGGTTGGGTGGGCTGGAGGGAAGGGAGGAGGGGATGAAGTGGACTGGGGATAACTATGTAAAATGAGAGAAGATTGCATTTTTTAAAAAATTCTTAATAAAGATAGATTTATAACAGATTTTCATTGTCAGTGTTGTATAGATCTGAAAGAGCCTATAATTATAGCATAGGCTATGTCAATCTACCTCTTTCTCCCATCTGATTTTCTGATTTTGGAGTATACAAAGATAGTCTGACCTATGCTTATTATTATTCTTGTTTTCTTTGAATTTTTTTGCCTGCAGAGAGACATTTGATTCTGGGGGATGCTGAGGTAAACGAACACTTTAAAGGTATTTTGCCTTAAAAATTTAGGTCTAAGGATATGTTACTTTGGAAAAGAGGCTGAGAACCTGTGGGTGCCTACCAGGCTAATGTGGTTTGATAGAACAAGACTCACCAAAAGGTCTCTATGAATACTAAAAGTACTTCACCTAACAAACCACAGCAAGCAATTTGAAGAAAACAATGCCCAAATTCCCAAAAGTATTCTTTATAAATGTTTGTTTTCCTTTTCAGAAGGATATGATATAGGGATGAATATTTTGCATTGGTATGGATCCTGGTCTTTATACAGTTTTACACTCGATTTTGTTACACTGTGTATATTTTTTTTCTGCTCGTTTAAGGTATTATGTTTGTACAGCTCATTTAAAGATGTAATGTATAGTTAAGAAATACAGATTAATAGTCATCTATAATAGTCAAACTTATAGTTATGTTAGTAAGCTTTTGTAGGTATATAGAGATATAGTTCAGTTAGATAGATAATATTCAGCACTCCAAAATCTTCAGAATAAGGCCTTTAAAAGGTTTTAAGATAGGCTTATCTGGACAGTGAGATATGTCTGCTTCTGGCAGCACCATTTACTTTAGAGAGGTTGATGGACATTTAAGATGTTCCATGTAGTTGCCTACATTACCCAAATTAGCCAGCAAAATTCCAGAGATTTGCCTGGCAGTGGTGGTGCACGCCTTTAATCCCAGCACTCAGCAGGCAGAGGCAGGCGGATCTCTGAGTACAAGGCCAGCCTGGTCTACAAGAGCTAGTTCCAGGATAGGCTCCAAAGCTATAGAAAAATTCCATCTCCCCATGCCTCTACCCTGGCAAGTGGTATACTTGTCAAAGATGATCCTTTACAGTAGTCAACTTTTTTAAATTTGAGGCCAGTCTGAACTACAGATTAAGTCTCAGAGCCAGTCATATGAACCCTATCTCAAAAACACCATCAAAGAATAAGATCAACATTTACTCTGGATCTCACTTTATGTAGCAGCCTATATATATATAAAGGGCCATGAAAAAGGAAGTTCTCTCTCTTTGCCTGCTTGCCCTGTCTCTAGCTACCAAGTTCATTCCTTTATGTACATTAGAGCCTACTTATTTCAATTTTTCGTATATACTGAAGACCAGCTGATATATCCAGCCTCATGGACAAAAAAACTACCTGAGTGTTCAATTTTCCATTAGTGGACACCATTGTTGGTCTACCTAGACAACAGCTTCTGAGACATTCTAATAAATCCACTTTCTATATACATGGAGAGATTGATTTTTACCACTCCTGATCATGTAAAGAACCTTAAATAATGCAACCATATTTTTTCCACCTGCCCACTGAGGATGATGAGTGCACCAAAAATAGTATTCTGAAGCATGGTTAATAAAAACTCAGAGAGCTACCTTGGGGTTTAACGTGAAGACCTGAAAAGCAAAGCAGTCAGCCATTGGCTCTTACCTTAACCTCAGTCTAAAATGGTGATCCTGCCTCCAGGAATCTCAGAATGAGACT
Source organism: Dicrostonyx torquatus (assembly GCA_028555095.1). NCBI lineage: Eukaryota > Metazoa > Chordata > Mammalia > Rodentia > Cricetidae > Dicrostonyx > Dicrostonyx torquatus. The sequence goes on from JAQHUG010000634.1 coordinate 444,218, forward strand.
GTGTGTTGAGAGTTGTTTCCTCCCATTTTATAATCCTCTTGAACCATTATTAAAGGGGTGTACCACTGTGATTAAAAGCATCCACCTTCTGGTTTTTATGGCAACTAGTGTGGCTAAAGGGATGAATGTATTTCATTGTGTACAATGGGATTAAAGGTGTGTTGCCATTACTTGATCTGTATGGCTGACCAGTAGGGCTGTTTTACTCTCAGATCATCAGTCATGCTTTATTAAAGTACAACTGAAGCATCACTACACATCACCTTTTTGTCTAAAATAAAAAAGGCTATAACTAATATAAAAACACTATATACCATAAGTATAATGACTATATATAATATATAAGGCAATGCATATATCAACAATGTCTAATCCATTTGCATTTGACAAATTCAGAGAAAATACATCATATCTATCCTATCTTGGTAAGTCCAAAGTCTTTTTTTTTAAATATTCATTTATTTATTATGTATACAATAGTCTGTCTGTGTGTATGTCTGCAGGCCAGAAGAGGGCACCAGACCTCATTACAGATGGTTGTGAGCCACCATGTGGTTGCCAGGAATTGAACTCAGGACCTTTGGA
>JAQHUG010000635.1:22122-32743 GCA_028555095.1 Dicrostonyx torquatus
TATTTTAGAGCTAGATTGATCTTATTTAGACAAAAGGGGGAGATGATGGGGTGTGGTCTTGACCATTTCGACTTGTGACCATGCCCCGCCATTAACTAATTATGCCACCCCTCAATTAATTAATGGGGATGGACCACCAGGTCCCAAGAGAGGTATAAAATGGCAGGCCCACGTGGAAAGCTCTCTCTGCGCGGATCACCGACCTGCCTAATTCCTCGGAGGAGCTCTATCTGGTATAGTAATCTGTGTGTATTTTGGCCTTTAATAAACTTGTGTGTCTTAAATAGAATTGCCACATATTTCTGCATGTTTGCAAGGGTCACGGAGATGTTTACAAAACCTCATCTTACCCACTGGGTCATTCAGAGGACAAGACTTATCCATTGACCCAGCATATTCTTATTGTATCCTCCATTCTCAAAATTTAAAGTTTTTGAGATTACAAAATTCATCATCATGGTATCACACTGATTGATTTTTCAAATAATCCTTATTCTACATAGTGTCTCCAAAACACAAAACTGGATTCCAATATTTTGTTATACTTATTTTCTTATTATATGTTAATTTCTTAGTGTGCTTAATTCAGAAATGGAACTTAGTCATCAAAATATACAGAAATGAGCATATATAGCATCATATTAGTGTATTACAATGAAGGCCTTGAAAAAATGCATAAAGGGGATTATTACAATGAAATACAAAATTACAATGGATGTGGAAAAAGAAAATAGCTATGATATATAATTTATTATTCAAAATTGGATTCTTTTTAATAACAGAGGATAATGAATGTCTGCCCAGTAAAATACAGAAAACCAACTATCCAACACCTTCCCACTATGAGACAGCAAGTGTGGTGGTTCATCCTGATCACATAGCTAAGAGGTCGACAGATGGCCACATGGTGGTCCAAGGCCATGACCACAAGGAGGACACTCTATGAAGCTACTATAGAAATGGTTAACAAAATGATTCATGAATACATTGAAGGAGATGGTTTTTGTCTCTAATAGTAAATCTACCAACATTTTAGGGATTGTACAAGAAGAACAGCATGCATCTACCAGAGATAAAAAAGCCAGACTTTGAACAGTATTTCTGTGACACTGATGATGATGGTGATGAATAATTCCAAAATTAGAACTCTCTATAGTTGGGAGCTCAGTGTCAGTCCCATGAGGTTGAATTCAGTCACATTCACTAGTTTTCTCTCATTTTAAAGTTGCTGGGGAGCTTAGAAGCACTGAGTTACCTTGCAAAGAAGAATCTTAAAAGGAACATTGAGGAGAAACACTTTATAGTTTTCAGATAAAATGAAAACATTTTAATAATGTGAATTATTTTGTTGCATTGTATGCAGAGAGAAACACACTATGCAATCTCTTTTAAGAACAAAATTAGAATGTACCTCAACATCTTATAAGAAATTTTGTTTGAAGAAAATTGTAAACTAAATTTACCTTTGAAGAAATGTTTTTGAAACTCTCAATTTAATTCCTACCTATTCATAGTTAGTATATGCATACCTATCAATCAGTATGAAATGAATTTCTTAAATAAATTACATCAGTTTAAAGATAGTATATGCTTGTCTGTATTTGTGCATTTGCACATGCTAGTAGTTATCTAAATATAATGTAATGTTAAGATTTATTTAGCTGTTAATTTACAAGGTCATTCCTATGTACTTATTAATCACTTCTAGTAAGTAAAAGTGCAAATCAAGTAAGAAATTGCAAATCAAGCCTTTTCCTCTCTTCATAGTGATTGTAAATAGGTAATTTAAAAAATAGAATTATTTAACGTATCTGTTTATAATACTTGCCCTGAAAATGATATGGCAAGATAAGCCAAATATAGAGCCTGAAGTATATAACTATATTCAATACAGTAATCAAAGAGCTTCATTAAGATGAAATGCATAACAAGTATAGAAGAGAGTGAAGAAGAAGCTAAGATGACATCTAAAACAAGAAAAATCCCTGTGAGATGCACAGAGTTAAAGTCCATTTTTAGTGGGCATGGGCCTGGGTTGAATAAGTAAGAACAAGTTAGTTACAGATCTTGCAGGGCTTTAGACTGTGGTATAGGGGATGAGATTATTAATTATTACAAATTAGGTACTGCTGATTTTATATAGCAGAATGACTTAATCTGACTTAATTTATAAACTGTTCTGTCCAAAGAATAGAATATGGATGGTAGGAGAAGCTGACAAATTGAGGTATATTTTTACAATCCAGTTGAGAGAAGATGGTGTCTTAGACCAAGATGGTAGCAGTAAGAGTGTTTCTATTGTCACTCACTCACTGAGACAATTTAGTGTAGAAACATCCTCTAATATAGCAAACATTTGCATTATGATTTAACAAGTGCAAGACTCATTTATCCTTATGTTGGCATTGAATATAATGTTATATGTATTCTTGTGGATAAAATAAGACAGAGAATGTTAGTAGTTTGCTAAGAATTATTTAATAGTCTACAAACATAGCCTTATGTTGAAATGAAAAGCAATCATATTTTATAAAATATGAAATTTGAATATTTTTAAAATTACAATAATTGACCAGATGAACCACTTTGAGAATAAAAGGAAGACAAGTTCACTCATTAGAACAATGTAGGTATAAAGAAGGCAGCTTTCATATAAGCTTTTTAACTTGTGCTGAACTTTTTTGAAGAGTTCAGTCATCACTACTTACTGTTAAAATGAAAGATAAGGTCTCATGACTCTTAACATTGAATATTGTCTGAGGCCACATCTATACATGCTACTCAAGAATGCCAAGAGAATATAAGAGAAAAGGAAATATGTCAGTCATTCATCTGCCAATTTTTTTCTCATTAAGTGTCCTTTTATGTTTTCTTCTTTAGCAACATGATTGTTGTTGATAAAGTATTTAACATTTGCATATACACAAAGCAAACTCACTAGTTTTTTTATGTTAAGTAGTTAAGAGAATGTTTGTTACACATAATTAGATTTCTAACAAGAATGCCACATGGGATTTTTCTGGAAAAAAGAAATGCATGCACTTAGCAAGGGTTGTTTCTCTCTGAAATTCTTCCCTTTAAACCTATTCTTAATTCTTTACCCATCAACAGTTTCTCTTGTCTGTACAATCTGAATCACCCATTATTCCAGTTTTCATCTAATGCTGCCAGAAGACTTCTAGCCTGAAGATAAAAAGAGCACTAAATTTAGGAAAATGTTTTCTAGCTTACCAATTTAGAAGAACAGCCTTGACTTCCTCTTACATCAAAAAATAAATAACTCTCCTAAAAAATTTAGAATTATGTAATAATAAGGTTGTAATTATTTTCTATATTTCATGAAGTAACATATCATGACCCTTGGGGAGAAAGGCATCCTTAATTTGGTTCCCTTCAGTAACCTGAATTTTCCTCCAATTATTATGATATTTTTGTTAATATCCTCTCATACAGAAAAGTGTGTGTATGCATGCATGTGCTAATATATGTAGCAGTATATTTTCAAGCAATGTACTGTTAACAAGAAACAAATTCCATTTATTTCAAGAAGAAATAATACTAGGAATATTTAAGTGCTTAAGGTTTGGTATTTAGCATGCTCTCTTATAAAGCTGACCATTTATCTCTTCATAAAAAGGACATTTCATCAAATCCTTTTACTGGTGAAATGTACCCACAGTTACAATATTAGGGTTACATTAAAAACATATAAATGTGAAAAATTTTGGATAAATAAAAATATGAAAATGACCACATTAAAATACTTTTGTTCATTATCATTTTTATTTAATATTATCTCCAATAATGTATAATATTCTCAGCTTAGAAGTTGTTTCCAAAAAATTTTATTGATTTTATGAATGTTCCAATAGCACTTTTCTAATCTTTACCTCTCACTGTTTTTACGATTAATACAAATGCTGAAAAGTTTTTGTTTTATTTTGTTTTGCAAGCTTTAGAACAATATTTGTATCAGAAGTTGAGAATATTGAAGATAAGATGGTAATACTATGTTTGATGAACTAACTAAAATTTATAAATGCACTATATCTAATAAACACACAGGAAAAGATATTTTTGGATATTAATAGATCTTTCATAATTTCATTATGAGTTGTCAGAACTATTCTTTTCTATGTAATTGCAAATGAATATCATGTGCTTGATTCTGATAGTATAGAATTTGTTTCTTTAAAGAGTGACAGAACTAGATGAGAATTGTGAATTGTAATGGCCTCTGTATCAGAATAGTACTCTGTTAAACTTATATTTTCCCAAAAGTACACTTGGAAGCATTTAAATTGGGAAGATTTAAACTCATAAAGAACTTATGTTCCCATCTTCTCTACCTTGTTCTTCAGGTTTATTAATAAACATTTAATATGATAAGTCTGATTTTTATTTATGTCCTTAAAAATATTGAGTACCTATTAGATTACTAAGTATTCTGTTTAATAATCAGAGTGCTGAGAGCCTGAAAGGATGAAAATGATTTCTGCTGTTACAAAAATTAGATGGAAGACAATATAAAATTCAAGAGATTTTATGTTAGATTGCACTCGTGTGCGTGTGTGTGTGTGTGTGTGTGTGTGTGTGTGTATGTGATAGGTTTTAGAATTACTGTCTCTGCCTAGCTTAAAACTCACCAATTTGGCTACACTAGGTGACTAGCAAGTTGTAGGAATCTGTCTGTCCTATTTCCTTCAACAACTCTAGAAATACAAAAACAAGAATCATGCCCACGTATTTGCTGGAGTTCTGGGGTAAAAATTAGATCTTTATGCTTTCATGGCTAGCACAGTATGTCCCTAGACTTCATGAAGCATGTCTTAGTTATAGGTTGTCATGATAAATCCTGATTGGAACGTACATATAAGGGTAAAGATTAAGTAAAGGCAATGATCAGATAATGTTAAGGATTCTAAAAATAATCCATTTGGTTTAAAGTAGGAATAGATATTGAAAAACTTATAGGACATTGGTCAAACAAATCTTTTTGGAATATATTTTTTAAGATAACTTAAAAGAAATGAATCTAAACTTGGAGGAGCTCACATTGTTTAAATGCACACTTTTTAAATATATGATTAGAAACATCTGAGGAAAATGTGGCATAAAATATATACTTGTGTCTAAAAACTAGTCTCTGAAATGCATAAAAATTCCATTGTGGTATCCTGGACAGGTCATTAGCTTAAATGATGTCTCTTATATTTCACGTAGGATCATGGTACTTCTAAAAATAGCTCTGAGGAAGTATTTGGTCATCACAATATCAGGATATAGTATTTAAGGCCCCCTTTTCTTCCACAATTTCCTCAGTTTGTTTTTCACTTCTGCATTCCTTAATGTGTAGATCAAAGGATTTAACATTGGCTCAACAATGATAGCAGATACAGCCATTGCTTTATCTATGGGGTAAGTGACCACAGGTCTCATGTACAAGAAGATGCAAGGTACAAAAAACTACACCACCACTGTGAAGTGGGAACTATATGTGGAGAGGGCTTTGTACCTTCCTTCAGAACTGCAAGACTTCAGAGAGCACAGGATGACCATATATGAAAACATGAGCATAAGGAAAATGGTCACACACATTACCCCACTGTTAAGAATGACTAAGAGACCCAGGATATGTGTGTCCATGCAGGCTAATTGCAACAATGGGAACAAGTGGCACATAAAATGGTCAATGTCATTGGGGGCCACAAAATGGTATTTGATACATAAACAGAAGCTGAATGGTTGCATGCATGGATCCTCCTACCCAAGCTCCTCCCACCATCAAGCAGCACACTCGAGGAGTCATGATGGTCATGTAATGCTGGGGTTTACAGATGGCGACATAACGGTCATAGGCCATCACAATGAGAAGGATAATCCCTGCACCACCTAAAAAATGGTCTGCAAAGAGTTGAGTCATGCAGCCTTCGAAGGAGATGGTTGTTCTGTCAGAAAGGCCATCCACAATCAATTTGGGAGTAGTGACAAATGAATAGGTGATGTCTATGAGAGACAGAGAAGTGAGAAAGGAATACTGGGTGACCTCAAACTGTGGCTTCTCGTTATAGTTATTACAATGAGTACATTTCCCAACACTGTGGCCATGTAGATGATTAGAAACAATGCAGAGAATAGTTTTCTTATCTCTTGATTTTTGGTAATTCCCAAAAGAATGAATTCTGTCACATTGTTTAGATTCTCCATTTGATGGTAAAAACATGGAACTCTGAACTGGGGGACCTGAAATTAAAAAAAAAAGATTCTTTTTATTTGTTTGCTTTTTATAACTTCTTATTCAATTATTTCATACAATATATTTTGATCATATTCTTTCCCGCTGCCCATTCTTTCCAGACACTATCTTCGTTCCTACACATCTAGCTTCATTCTCTCCTCTCCTCTCCTTTCCTCTCCTCTCTTCTCCTCTCCTCTATTTCCCTCCCCTTTCTTCCACGCCACCCTTATCTCATCCCTTCCCCTCTCCTCTCCTCCTCTCTCCTATTCTCTCCTTTCCCTGCCCTCCATCTCTCAAAAGCAAAATAAAAAAAAAATAAATGTTAAATTTAAAAATCCATGCTTTGGTATATTTAGTGAGTAATCCCTGGACACATGATATCTTTTCTCCCCTGTGAATGCCATCAACGAGAACTGTGGAATCAAGCTAGTCCCAGGAGAATCTAACAGACCTTTCATTTATATTGATCCCATTACAAGGTGTCTTTCACAGATATATTTTTTGCTTTATGTCTGGGCAACTTAGGAAACCTGCTTCATCATTTCATTTGTATGTATTGCTAGGGAGATTATATGATTAACACCTTTGGGAAAACCTTTATCAATTGGTGGGTAAAAAAAGATGTAAGTAATAATCAATATGATAGTGGTTTAATCTTTTGTCTATAACTCACACTCCTTAATATCTATTTTTACACAATACGAACACACACATATGCACAAGGTCTTCACTCAGTTTCTCTTTATGCCACTTGAGCATAGGATGCTGACTTTTATTTATCAATAGACATATAAAATGCTTAGATTTATTGTAAATATTTAGTATAATTTTTTAATATTCCCTTGAATATTTGGGGAAACTTAAAAGCTCATGGACACACAGTCCTATAGAAATAAATCCAAGTTGTATTAATGGAAACCATCATGTCAGGGACTAATACAACATTACGGTATTTATAATATCTGTTTTTTATTCTTATGAAAAGTATGAGCAATATCTGGCCATTGTGGTGCATTCCTATAATTCCAGTCATAGGGATTCTAGGTTTGAAGCACAGATTAGACATATAGTGAACTATTATCTCGAAAAATCAAAAATAAATAAGCTAAAAGTTCTATATGAGAAAGAGCAGTAGTTGTCTGCTTGTCAGTTTCTGTAAATAAGTCTTAGAGAACTGATAAATCTAGATCGACATGTGATTATATTTATAACACTAGCCATTAAGCATTGCACTTCTCAGTACCACTAAGTATTCTGACTTACCTTGCAATATTTCAGAGGATTACAAAGGAAACATAATGTAATAAAATGTTTGCAGACTGCTATCCAATAATACCATGATTATTTTTCTAAGTTTCTGAGACCGCATGCCTCTGTTTATGCCCTCTGCTAACAAGATTATGACCATCCCTCCTTTATTCTTCACTTCCTCACTGCTTCCTTCATCAGCACAGCCTTAGCATTCATTTTATGCCCCTTCATAGAGTCCATATTCGTCATAATTCAATTATTTTAATAATGTTTTTAATTTTTATATAAATCTTTCTCTTTATACAAGCAGGGTTAATGATTTCAAATTTATTATTTTTGTTAAATTTATATTGCTATTCAATGCACAATAATGATTCAAATATTTTAATTCCATTCACAAAATTAAATTGAATCACAAGGCACTAGCATGTTTGGTATGAGTTCTGTCTCCAGAAATTAAAATACCATCACCAGAGCCTTGTTGGAAGTTCCTTGGCATCCATGTTTAATACCCCACTTACCACCTTCATCTTAACCATCTCAGTCTTACACATGTTACATCAAATTCAGTAACTGAAACTTACCTTGGTCTCTCAATTCAGCATTGATATCTCACCACCATAATTTTTTTTATGTATTAAATTGTGATGAATGAAAATTAAACTGAAATCAGTTGGTAGTTAAGGACCCTTCATCCTGAGGCCACAGTTGTGCACACACATAAAACTAAGATGAATTAATTTAAAAGACAACTCCAAATCATATCTCTGATTAATCAATCAAGTTTATGATCGCTAATTTTATGACAACCGCAATTTTCAGTTTTTTACCATTTCTGCGACCTTGAAAAGTCATTTATCTATTGATCTCATTAAATAAAACACAAACATTGTGCAAGTAAGATGTCTAATCCCATCTCTAGATGATAAAAGAGTCAGGTCCAGAAAGAAGGTCGCATGTGGATTCCTCTAAAGAAGAGCAAGGACTCAGAAGAGAACTATAAAGCCGGTCATCCATTGGGAAACTATCTTGGTAGAAATGTAGTTAACAATAATTTCAAAGAAAGGGTAAACACTGTGTTTGTTGAGTCCATGTAGGTAAGTAGGAAATGATTTAGTGGCAAGTGAAGCCTTTTGATTGTCCTCTACATAAGAAAACTCATAAAAAAGCAGTCAGCAGGTTTTCACAAAATCATTCATGTCTTCTATTTGGTGGTGTTTTGAGTTTAGATCATGAACAGTCTCCAAATCACATTTTCAAATAGCAATCACTAACATGCTGCCTGTAAAGTAATGTTTAAGGGTAAAAGAATACAGACGGAACTTTTCAAACGGTTCCTGTTTTCAAGGTAAGCATGCTTGCATCATTCCATGTGCATCCCTTTGAGGCCTTGTCTCCACTGACTGAGTAGTTAACCATTTTAGCAGTAAATTCCCATCTACGGTTAAAGTGCCCTGGATTTTCCTGAGGGTATAGGGCTATACTAGAACAACTATAACCTGAAACTTCAGAATCAAAAGCAAAAACTTTCAGGTTTTCAACAAATTCTCACAGTATTTAATTATAATCTATGAATTATAATCCATGATCCATGTGTTTGAAAATAAAGATAAATAGAATAATAATTATCCCAGCCAAGACTCCAGTGCTCTGAGCCAAATATTTCTCCTGCAAAACATGGCACTCTGATCACATTATCAGTTTGTTATTGAAAGCATTACTAAAGATTCTTTAGAATTTACCATAGGCAATTTGTTACAATTAACAGCCTGATCATATTCAGTCTAAAACATTTAATATTCTGAAACAGTAGTTTTCAACCTTTCTAATATTGTGGTTCTTTAATAAAGTTCCTCATATTGTTTTGATCCTCAAGCATAAATTATTTTCATTGCTACTTCATAACTGCAACTTGGTTACTGTTATGAATCATAATGTAAATATCTTTGGTTTGCTATGATCTTAGGCAGCCACTATGAAAGGTCATTCTACCCACAAAACAGTCATAACCCACAGTTTGAGAACCACTGTTCTAAAATATTTTCAGATTTCAAAAACAATCATTCTTTGTCTATATCCAAAAGTAAGCAAAACATGATCCTTCCATACCTCCTGTCTGGATTACATTTCTGTTTCTGTGAAAACAGTATCCCAACTACGGCGACTTTAGTAGATAAAGGCTTATTGAGCTGCAGTGTTGTTAGGTGACAGCCCGCCATTGTGGAAAATCAAAGTGGAAACCCGAAGTCACTGGTCACATCCATAGTTAAGTTCAGAAAAAAATGCATGCCTGCGTGCATGCCTCTTTTTAGTTCCTACTCACCACTTACAATCTGGGATGTAAAACAGGGGAATGGTGCTGCCTACATGGCTGGGTTCTCCCACCTAAATTATCTCAGACAATAGCCCACAAGTATATGTCTTAATCCATTTAATCTTGATAAGCATCTTTCAGTACTCACTTGCAGGTGATTCTAGAGTGTGTGGTAAATTGACAATTAAAACTAGCTGTCACGGTTCAGCTTCTATTTTACATCCTACAGAAGTTTTACTAGTCTTCATTCCTTTATCCCAAGTCACTTCTGTTTCCTTGTCAAATATATATGTGTATACACACAGACACACAAATACATACATATACACAGAGATGCACACATCTGTTGGGAAAAGGTCTGTTTCAGGAATTTCTCAGCTTTGCTGATGAAATGACAAAGGAAATGTTAGTTCTTTGTCTTTGCTCTGGGGAAAACTTGGCAAGACGTGGTCTGGGTCTCTAGCCAGTACCTTGAAGGAGTTATGGACGCTTTTTTTTATTGTTAAAAGAAAAATTTACATTTACTCCCCTTGTTCCCGGCCTTCCCGCTCACCAACTACTCCACTGCCCTCCCCCTTTTTCCTTAAGATGGGCCAGGATTCCCTGCCCTTTGGGAAGCCCAAGGCCCTCCCCTCTCCATCTCGGTATAAAAGGATGTGCATCCATATAGAATAAGTTCTGAAAATGTCAATACATGCAGAAGAGATAGATAGGTCCCTGTGCCATTATCATTGGCTTCTCAGTCAGTCCCCACTGGCAGTCACATTCATAGCGTCCAGTTAGGTCATATGCTCATTCAGTCCTGGTCCAGCTGGATT
>JAQHUG010000635.1:71368-97214 GCA_028555095.1 Dicrostonyx torquatus
TTGTCCCCTCTCTTCGGGTCTCTTTGATTCTAACTCCTCTTCCTGCCTTGTCTCTCAGCATCCACTCTGGCATTCACACCTCAGCTAGCAGAGATAGCTACCTTCCTCCGGCCATCTACAAATGAATCAGCGAAGCTGGAGCAAAGACCTGGGCTATTGTCTTTCTAAATAGTTGCCTTCCACCACAAGCCTGCAAGGCGTCCTTGGTCTAGCAGGTATCAGAAACCACAATATTTTTAATTGATTTATTTTGGTTTTTATGTATCTAGTTTCCTGAGTTCTTTTAATATTTTAGATATTAGGCCTTTATCAGATGTGGAATTGCTAAAAAAAAAAATCTTTTTCTACTCTGTAGGCTGCCTCTTTGTCCAAATAATGAAAATCTTTACCTTACAGAGGCTTTCCAGTTTCTTAAGTCCCCATTTATCAATTATTAATCTTAGTGCCTACACTATAGACTTCCTGTTCATGAAGTTCTATCCTGTGCCATTAAGTTCAAGGCTATTTTCCACTTCTCCTCCATCAAGTTCAGTGTGTTTGGTTTTATACTGCTGCAGTCTTTGTTCCACTTGGATTTGAGTTTTGTAGAGGGTGATAATTATAGATCTACATTCATTTTTCTCCATGCAGACATCCAAATGGAAGAGGACATTTGTTGAAGATGATGTTTCTTTCCATTGTATATTTCTGGATCATTTATAAAAACCATATGTCCATAGGTGTATGGATTTATGTCTTTTATTATTACAATCCTGTAGTATAACTATAAATCACAAATGGTGAGACCTCTGACAGTTCTTTTAAGGATCAGGTTTATTTTAGTAATCCTGTTTCTTTCCATACAAAGTGGAGAATTGTCTTTCCAAGGTTTGTTAAGAATAATGCTGGAGCTACGGACTGTACTATGAATGTCATTTGCTTTACATCCAGTATCCACTTATCAGTGTGTACATACCATGTTTGACTTTCTAGGTCTGGGTGGGTATCCTCACTCAGAATGATGGATTTTTTTTTTAGTTCCAATACCCATCCAAATTTATGTTCTCTCTTTCTCTTTGAAAAAATTCACAGCATACAAGCAAATAAACAACAAGTTAAACATGACAAAAAGAGCCAGCAGCCCGAAAAGAAGAAAATAATATATTAAATAGTGTCAATGGATTATGGCTACACCTTTAACAGTGAGCCTATAGTGGACAATTACTAATAAAACTGGAACAAACACATACAGAGACACAAAGACACTGACATAGACACAGACACACACGCACAAGTTCTTGACTCCTTTCATCCTCATCTACTTTTCCAAGATAAGTTTGGAAAGTAATTTATCAGTGGGAGAGGCAGTCCATATTAATTTTAACATGCATTTCTTTTGATCTCTTAACACACAACAAATCAGTGAATAAAGAATGAATATTTCATTGTTGTTCTGTAACAACTGGTCAAAAATATTCAGGTCCAAATCACAGAACTCACAAGGGACTGCCTTCTATCTGTGTTTTCTTTCCTATCTGTGTTTTCTTTCCTGAACTACTTCATAGCATTCTGATGTCTCCCCCCCCCTCTCTCTCTGTTTCTCTCTCTTTCTGTTGCACACATATACACCCAAAAAGAGAGACAGACACATACACTCACACTTTTATTTTTCTCTCCTCTCCAGTATCAGGAACCCCTCCAAAGGAAACTCAATGTTCCTTCAGTGATTTTCAAGTGTTCTTCACAGAATATTATTCAGACAGGTGAAAAGTCCTTGAGGCTCTGTGAATCTCATCACCGTACTGGACTCTAGAGACTAGGTACTCAGAAAATGGCTACTACAAAATGAGAAAATGAATTGTAGCCTCAAAATTCACAATAGGCCTGAGAGAAAAGTACAAGTTGGACTACTGATTAGTGCTGTGCTATAAACATTATTTAAGGAAAGCTCTTGAAGGACTAGGTAGTCTTGCATTCAAATTTAAAGATGGTATGATTTATTTTGTTTGTACTTGACATTGTATGTTTATAGAGCTAACTGTATATCTGTGAAGAAATAGTTTTAAATATTTCTGTGAATGGTATTTTCAAAGCATTCTAATTAATTCTCAATAAGACTGGCTATAAAGAATTATCAGCTTTCTAAACGTAGGATCATTTTATATTGGCTTAAAAAATAACACAGTATGAACTTATAAATATTTAAATCTTATTCTCTCATACAATAGTTGAGTTTTCATGTGAAAAAGATCAATGCAATCTTAATATTTTTTGAGAATTTACATTTGTTAGGCTCTTATATTTTTCCTTTCTATTTCAGATGTTATGTCAAGAAAATTCAGCAAGATAAGCTAGTAAGAAGGGGAGATTGTGATTAAGGATTAATGTGAAAATAATCAGAAGAGCAGCTACAATTCATGTTAAGGTAATTTCATACTAATGCTCTTCCAATGAAAGTACTCAACATTTATTTTATTAGTTATTAACTCAGGTGCTATCATCAAGAATTAAACCAACAGACTTGAAGGCTGCTTTTATTAGCAAATTATGTAATTGCTAGACAATGTATTTGCTTTTCTTTTGGAATGCATTATTTCTACAAATGAAGAATAAATTTCAACTATACATTTTATCCATTCATTTAAGGCTATAAGACAATAATATGTTTTGTGAAGGTGTTGTTGCCTGTACACATTTTATTTTTAGTTAATGATTTCTTTAAATGGGAGACAAGGAATTGTTAGAAAGATATTCTTGGAACTTGACAGATTTCAGACTTTCCATTGTTAATGTAGAAAAACACAGTTAAAACTGAAATTTTAGGTCAATGTACTACATAATCATTTTTAAAACTTTCTATTTTGTCTCAAATAATTACAAATATCATTATGAGTAAATTTATAAAATATGGAAACTACAGACAAATACGCTCTGCATGATTTGCAATAAAGTCCTCTATGATTACTAAATTAGCAATTTAGGTTTCATGTATAAATCCTTTATGTATGCCATTTAACCTTTACTGGCAGATCCAGAGATGTATGTGGTTCCTGTCCTTTTAATATTTTAACATGAAGTGTAGTTAGATAATAAAGAGTATTATATGTGAGTACACAAATATGTTCTGAAATAGATATGAACTGAGAGCTTTTACCACAGAATTTGCACTTAATTTATGTACTTTCTTCTCTTCAATTTGTTGTTTATGATTTAATTCTATCGATTTCAAATTATCTGATTCTCAGTTATTCTTCCTAATGTGTTTGAATCCTTCTGTTAGGTAAATATTTTGCATTAAAATTTTCATGAGAAACACATGTAAGTTATCTTTCTTTTCAAAATATCAATAAGGAAACTTAACTACATTTTACCTTTTTAGTTATCTTTAGAACATATCCCACATAGTGTTTTTTTTATTAACTTCTATAGGCCATTATCATCTCTCTATCTCCCTGCCATTGTATTTCATGGAATGTTTTCCACTAGTTGTATGATTCACATTTAAATAATTTTTAATCATACAAATATAAATCTGTTCCTACATAAAAATTCAGGTAGCTACACTATATCAAATTGGAGAGAAAAAATTTTCCTAACATTCATCACAGTTTAAATAAAATATGCAACTGAAAACAAAAATAAAATGCACTCTCTACATTATAGTAAACTATTTTCCTGTTTCAAAAATTTGCACATAGTAAAACCACATTTTAATTTTTGAAAAGATAGCTATCTAAATTCATATTTTACCAGGTAGATTTCTTGATATTACTTATATGACAGGCATTAGGGAAAATTGATAAAGAACTCTTTGAAATATCAAGTTTATTTTCCAAATACTAAGACAATTATATTTATTTGCAGATTTTCTTCTATGGGTTTTTTTTTTACAGTAGTAACTAATACTTGTTTACAACACTGATGTAGTTGTGATAACATTAGAAATCATTTATCTGTATCCTCTTCACATAGATACTCAAGTATTCTTTCACAGATATTGTAAATGGAATGCAAGAAGAACATATCAGAATTCTTTCTCATGGGTCTGTCTTCTAAGCAGAACATACAAGTGTTTTCCTTCTTGTTCTTCTCATTCTGTTACCTTACCATCTTGTCTGGGAATCTACTGACACTTATAACAATTAGATGGAGTTTTCTGTTCAACCAACCAATGTACTATTTCCTGACTCACCTGTCTTACATAGACATCTGCTATACCTCCTGTGTGACGCCCAAAATGATTGGGGATATGTTAGTGAGAAGAAAAACCATCTCGTATGAAAGCTGCATGCTGCAGGTCTTTGCTATGCACTTCTTCGGAATGATTGAAGTCTTAATCCTGACAGCCATGGCCTTTGACCGCTGTGTGGCCATCTGCAGACCTCTACACTACATGGTCATCATGAGCAGATCCAGGTGCCATGTCCTAATCTGGGCTTCCTGGGTTGGTGGGGCTGCCCATTCTTTCCCCCAGGTTTTTATGTTAATATGTTTGCCCTTCTGCGGCCCCAATGAAATTGACAACTACTACTGTGACATTTTCCCTTTGCTGAAAGTTGCCTGTACTGACACGTACATCACTGGTGTCCTCGTGGTTGCCAATTCAGGAATTGTTGGCTTGATAATATTTGTTCTCCTGTTTGGTTCATATGTGGTTATACTGTTCACACTAAGGAATCACTCAGCCAAAGGAAGACGCAAAGCTATTTCCACCTGTGGTTCCCACATCACTGTGGTTATTTTATTCTTTGGACCAGCCATCTTTGCCTATCTTAGACCTCCAACTACTTTTTCTGAAGACAAAATATTTGCCCTATTTTATATTATCATTGCTCCTATGTTCAACCCCCTCATCTATACCTTAAGGAATACAGAGATGAAGAATGCCATGAAGAAGGTTTGGTGTCAGAAGACATTCTTAGGAGAGAAACAAAATTAAGCTGTATTATTCAAAGGATGTTAAAAGAAAATGGTGCATAACTGTTAAAGTGGCCATATAATCAAGGACAGCAGTTAGTGTCTGAACTGTTCAAATTTGCTCAATCATAAATAGCAAAAGTTTAAATATGCAAATTAATTACTAACAAATATTTCATTGTGCAAACGTAGTGAGAAAATGTGCATTGAAATTATTATAGGTTAAATTATGGACATTGTATTGTATAAAAAATTCCCATGCTTATTTAAAATGTTAATAGCTATTTGATGTAATTTATTTCATGATGATAAACATATTTGTAATACAATTTTTAAACAGATTAAAATTGTCTTCAGAAAAGTTGGCTTAGTGATAAACTTTATATTGTGATAGGATTTGTAAGTAGTCCTTAATGGTGAATCTCTGAGAGAAATTATTCTGTCTTTCTATGAAATACTGTGGAAAAAAAGAAAATTTGAGTGATTATGATACAAAAAGTTCATCATGAATCATCTGAGAGATGCTAGCCTGTCTACCTCCTTATAAATGTCACAGACACACAAGACATTTTTATTTATGGCACAGTTATAGGCACATACAATAAATTTATAGATGTTTTCAGGTTTAGATTTAATTCATGATCTGCTCTTCAACTATTCTCAGATTCTAGAAACACTGAATGAGGAAGTAGAATGTATTGATTTTCATATTATTTTTGCTGCTCTAAATTACATTACACGTCTGGGAAGAAAAGCTCATGTCAGATTGTGAGAGTACCCATAAATTAGAAAGGTTTTAGGTGAGCTTAATCAAATGACATAGTGCTAAGGAATTTAAATTTTCTCTTTTTAGGTTGTTCTATGTATATCCTAACACATGAAGTAATGGTTTGCATTAATGTATTTTGGTTCCTCCCTTCCCTCTTAGCCCTGTTGCTGGCCTCCCACCCTTTTCCCTTCTGGCTTTTAAATAAAACAGTGAATATCAATTGTAAACTTTACTACCTCCAACTCCTCCCAGAACTGGTCTCCTCTCTACTCACCCAATTTCATAATCTCTCTCTCTCTGTCTCTCTCCCTCCCTCTTTCCTTCCCTCTCTCTCTCTGTCTCTGTCTGTCTTTCTTGGTGGAGGAGGTCATTCTTTCTGTGTTGCTTTCATTGGTTGAATAAAGAAACTGCCTTGGCCTTTTGATGGGACAGAAATTAGATAGGCGGAGTAGACAAAACCGAATGCTGGGAGAAAGAAGGCAGGCAGGAAGAACCACCATGAAGCTGCCAGGTCAGACATGCTGAATCTTTCTCAGTAAGCCATGACCCTGTGGTGACATACAGATTATTAGAAATGGGTTGAATCAAGATGTGAGAGTTAGCCAATAAGAGCCTAGAACTAATTGGCTAGGCATTGTTTCAATGAATACAGTTTCTGTGTAATTATTTTGGGGGTTAAGCAAGCAGGGCATCTGGGAGCTGGGTGGTAAGACAGACCACTCCTCTTACAGCACTTTCTCTAAAATATGGAAATCCAAATGAAGACAAAGCAAATAAACAAACAAAATTAGACCAAGATACCGAGACAAATAAAAGTCTACAAGAAAATATGAAATCCATTTTGACTTGACCAACTAGTCTGGGGAATGGGTCCTGTTCTAGAGTACAGTTGATATATTCAGTGGCACTCCACTGGGGGAGAAAACTGATTGCTCCCTTCCCCAGCAGTTATCAACTGGAAATAGTTTCTTTGTTAGGAGAGATTTTTGTGTCTACTTTCTCTTTTCCATTATGGGATTTTTCCTGGAGTGAACATGTATAGCTCTTAAATTGCTGCCATAGTCTATGTGATTGGTGTATCAGTTCTGTTGGATCTCAATGATGTTCTTTCTTAGCCTCATTTACCACCTCTGGCTCTTACAACCTTTCTGTATTATCTTTAGCACAGATCCTGAGCTTTGCGAAGACAATTTGGTAAAGACATAACATTTAAGACTGAGTGTTCCATTTCTCATTATCAACACATTGTCCAGATGTGTCTCTCTGTTTTGAAAACCATATAGTATAAGAGGAGGCTTCTATGATGACACACTTTTTGTTTGATGCAATGATTTACATATATAGCATTTGTCTCTGGGAGTTATTTTATAGCTGTATTCCCTTAGAATAATAATGATGGTAACTAGTTCTTGACTTTTGAACTTTCTGTCTGCTTCATTTGTGATCATTTGTTCCAAATTCCTTCTTCCTTTATAGATTATAGTCTCTATACCTGCCTTTCTACTTATACTTATGCTTTTTCTTGGGCACATTTTCTCCCTTTTCCATAAAACCTCTTTTCTTCAGTTTTAGTGGAAATCATCTACCCTGCCTGATAAAAGGAAATAACACACACATTTCATGGTTTATAGTATTTTTCATCCATTTTCAGAGTATTCCATAATTTCTATTTCTAGGATCTAACGGAGTCCACTTCCTCATATAACCAGACAGATTTCATTAACTATAATTAGCTTGAAGTAGTAGAGCTAACAGAATGATGTAATATAGTTAATTATATGGAATCTCTTAAATATATCAATATTGACTAAAAGTTACCATCCTGGAGTGCCAACTATCCCCAGCTTATATACATTCATTTTGTTATCAATTACAATTCATATTCTCACAAAGGTAGGAGCATATTCCATGCACATTTCTCATGAAACAGTCCATGGACTAGTCAGTTCAATGGTCAGGCTATTGAACATGTTGGAGGTGTAGCTAATGTTGCTCAGAGCTACCTAAAAAATGATGTGTAGACACTGCATCATGGGAGGTAACCTTGGAAACTTTCCCTCCCTGTATCTCATTATCTTCCTCCTCCATCCTTCTTTCCATTTGCTTTAGATACATAAGGCAAGTTTTAGCATGGAAGATATAATGGATATGCCACCTTAGCTATATATATGTTTAACAATAAAACCTACTACAGGAATGATTCTGTGGTTGTCATTACTATAAGTATCATATAATTAAATTTTAAGTTATGAATTTCAGGTATATTTATATAATCATTAGGTACATTTGCATACCCATGTTAAATAAATTTGCATGTTACTAATTAAAAGCATAGACAAAAGTTCATTTCCTTCTTCAGTTCCTAAAATATGCTTCCGTGGGTGTTCTTGGGAGCTGCTGGCAGGACAGAAACTTCTGCCAACATATTATTTATGCATTAATTCATTAATTTTTTGTTTTTCTTTTTCTTCTTTTAGTTTTCATTGAAAATAGATTTCTTTCTTATTTATCTTGTTTAATAATTAGATAAGTTGAATATTTATTCTTTTTTCTGTAGCACAGAATACCTCTCCTTAACCCCATAGAAATATGCTCTTTCCAATTTCAGATATTCTATCAAATTTTAAATATCTCTTTGTGGGTTATCTGAATCATTAAATTTTAATTTTCTGGAAGTCAAAGGAATGAATTGAAATACCTTTTCTCCTCCTGAGTCTTTCCTGGAGTTTTACTGGGTCTTCTTTATTTTATTTATTTTATCTTTGGTCTTCATGATTTCATAATAAGAGATAAAATAAGCTATGGTAATAAACACCAAGTTGTTGAGAATTTTAGCTTTTAAAATAGTTGTAACAGTTTGGAGAAGGAAGATCTTGGGTTTTACTATTTGTGTCTTTTATCTTTAAAAATATTAGTGGATTTAATTTAAATCAGAAAAGATCATTCTATCACTTTTATTTTTTTTACATTTAATTTATTTCCCTGATCCATTGCCAGTGTATGTTTGAAGAAGTAGTATGCTTAAAATACCAATAACTGTAAATGGAAATGTTGGAATTTGCCATGCTTGTACATTAAAATTTGTTCTTCCATATGTTTTAACACAGGTACATGTAGCCTAGGTTAGAATTGAAGTCCCAACCCTTCTATGCAAAGGATGTGTTCTATCATGATCAAGTATATTAGTATTCTTTATATACTTTAAACTTCTAATATTAGCCTAAATCATAAAGATTAATGATGTATAGTATATACAATTTTGGAAGGAATAAGTAAACAAAAATATGTGCATGCACTAGTAATAAAAAGTGGCCAGCCACTTGACAGTTAGGGCAACAAGAATGGGTGTGATGGAGGCTAACTGAGAGGGGCTAAAAGAGAGAATGAGAGGGTGGAAGTGATGCAATATAATTCCTTTCCATTAAAAACCTATTTTAAAAAAATAATCATAATTTGCAGATGATAGGATAGTGTACATAAGTAACCTGAAAAATTCTACCAGAGAACTTCTACCTTCAGTTATATGCCAGGATACGAAATCAACACAAAAAAAATAGTACCCTCCTATACACAAAAAATGAAGAATCTGAGAGGAAAATCAGAGAAACATTACCTAGCACAATAGCCATAAATAACATAAAATATCTTGGGGTAATATTCACCAAGAAGTGAAAGACCTATTTGACAAGAACTTTAAGTCTTTGAAGAAAGAAACTGAAGAACATACCAGATAATGGAAAGATCTCCCATGCTCTTGGATAAAAAGAATCAACATAATAAAAATGGCAATCTGACCAAAAGCAATCTATAGATTCAATGCAATCCCCATCAAAATCCCAACACAATTCTTCACATACCTTGGAAGAACAGTAATCAACTTCATATGGAAAAGCAAAAAACCCAGGATAGCCAAAACAATCCTGCACAATAAAGGAACTTCCAGAGGTATTACCTTACCTGATCTTAAACTCTTTTACAGAGCAACAGTAATGAACACAGCTTGGTATTGGCATAAAAACAGAGACAGTGATCAATAGAATCTAATTGAAGACCTGGATATTTAAACACAAACCGATGAATACCTGATATTTGACAAAGAAGCTAAAATTATAAAATGGAAAAAAGAAATCATCTTCAACAAATGGTGCTGGCATAACTGGATGCCAACTTGTTGAAGAATGAAAATAGATCCAAATCTATCACCATGCACAAAACTGAAGTCCAAATGGATTAAAGACCTCAATATAAATCGAACCACCTTGAACTTGGTAGAAGAAAAAGTGGGAAGTAGCCTTCAATGAATGGGAGTGAATGAAGATGGGATCAAACTAGTCTCTTTGAATGTGGTTGACAGTTGTGGCAGACTGAGGGGTCACTGACAGTAGAACTGGGATATGTCTCTACTGCATGTACTGGCTTTTTGGAATCCTATTTTTTTTTTGGATTTATACCTTGCTCAAACTAGGTGAAGTAGAGAGGGCCTTGGATTTGCCACAGGGCAAGGTGCCTTGTTCTCCCTTAGAATTGGAGCAGGGAAGGGTGGGAGGGTGTGTGGAGGAAGTGGTAGGAGAGGAGGGAGTGAAAATTTGGATTAGATTTTTTTTTAAAAAATCTAATAAATTTTAAAAAAGGAAAATAATAAGGCATTAACTGTACTTCTTGGTGATGAATTGGAAAGACATGAAGAAATGACATAAAATAAAAGTATATCTTCAAAAATTCATTAAGGTTTCTAAAACCACTGAAAACAATAATAAAGGACACTAGACTTTTTTGTACTAAACTTCTACTATCAATGATAAAAATAATCCAACTGATACAGAACTAAAAAATATTCTCTTCCCTTTGAAAACTGTAGAGAATATGGAGTTGTTCTGTCCTTTAAAAATATCCAAATTTATATTGGTTTTCACCACAAAACCTGTATAAAGTTTTAAGAGAAACCAATCACTGACATCCAGGGGACTCACAATGTCTGGGTTTTCTACATCACTAGCAACGTCATTTGTGGCTGGAAGACTATTTATAACACACATCCAATTCTAGTTTCAGCTTGTCTGATAACTTGACTCTACAGGAAATTAATCTGGTGAGTTTATAATTTTCTGAGGTAAATCTAAGGGTTTACCAAAAATTCAACATATAGAATAAAAAACAAGTATCAATTTTAGGCAATTTATTACTATAAATCTTCAGTAATTATTCAAGTGTGTATTTCTCTTAAATAATTTTAGTGATATAAATAGATACTGTGATTTGACAAATTTGGATTTTAACTCATTACATTTATCTTAAAATTGTTTATTCTTATATGAACATGTCCTCTATTTGGGGTGAATGTTTTATGTGTGACAGATTTCAGTTATCTTAAAAGGAAGCAAGGTATTTTCCTATAAGTAGGTACTAGGCTATACAGAATAGGAGATAAATGCAGGAAGATTAAAAAATGCTGAAAAGTGTGTGTGTGTAGTATTAAAATATAAATGTGGAAAGGTAGAAAATAGTATAAAGGAAAGGAAAAATGGATTTACAAAGAGTGAAACATGAGACCAGTTAGCATAAATAATTTTCTCTTCTTATTCTGTATAAATACATTATCTACTTTTGGCTCCACTGCTTAGAAACTGATGCCAGTAAAAGTTAAATAGAGGTATCTGCTTTGGTTTGGAAAGGGAACCTACTTTGAGATAAATTCAAAATATTGCCCATAAAAATTATAATGTGACATTTCCCAGAAAGAGTTGTACACCATAGGGTGCACTTAGGCAGAAAATTTCACATTAAGAATATTATCACTAGAACGTTTAGTAGTTCAGTGAAGTGTTGACGAAGCATAAAGTTATTCACAGCCTATCAAGTACTTCTAGCACAACTTGAAGCATGAAATAGAAGAATCACTTGCTTTCTCCCTACTGCACAGAGGTAAGGAAAGGGATAAAAACATATGCAAAACTCAAATTCACATAAAAAGTATTAACTGTAGTCAACTTATAAAAGCACTAAAAAGCCAAATGGAAGCAACTCTATACTTGACTATTTCTTTTTAATTGCCTTCTTTGATATAGACTGTGTTGATGATTATGAAATTATTGAATGATTATTCACACACTAATTTAAATATTTGAAGTGAATTGTTTGCATCACTCAACATATATTTGAGGATTTATACTTAGTCTATACTGTAAGCACCTTAAGAAAAACAAAAAGACTGAGCAAAGTTGTTTTAAGTATCTTTACTAGACTGAGTTACTCTTTCATAAACTTATCTAATAGTTGAGAGTTAATTATTTAAAACTAGGTAGTGCTCAAAATGATGGTTATAACTTGTCTGTACTGCTATCATCAGAGAAAAAACTTACATTTCAAAATCACACAAAGTCATGAGAGGTCATTTGGAATGAAAATGAAATGGATATTTTTCATAGTGTTTGTTTGAAACATAAAATCTTACCTCTTTTTGTAGGAATGAATTCATGAAAATAAAATACAATTAAACTTCCAGGTAAAAGGACTTAAGATGAAATGTTTGGGGCATTGCAGCTTTGTTTCATGCAGTAGTAGTAAGAGATTTTTTACAGCATAGGTATCCAGAAATTTTATTTGCATTGGTTTAGATTTCACTCTACTATTTTTAAATATAATGTCATAAGTTAATCATTAGCATGCATTTTGGTGAAATAAGTTTGCAAATACTTCTTAGTGCTTTTACAATTAATGTATTAGTTCCTTTAGGAATCTTAGGAACATGGGGCATGGGAAAGATTGAATACAAGGTAAGAGTTGTACCAATTGATGCTTTGTAAAAATAGCTTGACAAGGTCAGATATTTTATCTACTAAGACTATAACAAGCCCTAATTGTTTTATTACCATATATTTAAAGATTGACTTCAAAGTTACATTTGGGAATTGAAGGAAGAGTTTAAAATCTTAACTGAAATATCATTATACGTTATTGAAATTTTGCAATCAATGTACATATTGAGCTAAGAACAAATCATTAAGAGAATTGAAATCTACATTAGAACACATGTCACAAATTCTTTGTTTCCAAACTGTTGTTCTTGCAATGGCCATTATTGCTTCTAATGCCAGTGGAGCCTGAGTTTGAAGGATACACTACTTTTTTTAATATACTATGTATTTATTAAGTTATTAATATGGACAGAACTATGCAACATTAGTACACTTATTTTCAATTTAAGAGGGATTTGCTTCATGTAAGTAAAAACCCGACTGACAATTCCCTATGATGTTCGAAAAAGGGAACTATTGTGAGCGCTTATGCTACACTTACTATTGGAATGAACTCTTTAATGTCTGACTTCTGGGCTAAATAAGTGGAAGGATACATTACGTTTTACACAGGAGACAGAGATCTAATATTTTGTTCAAAGCTATATAGAATGTGTATGACAGAGGACCATATCTAGCTCATAGCTTTTATTGTCTCTATTTTTCTGAGTTAGATATATCTTTAAACTCATTTTAATGTACATAGCAGTAATATGAGACTGTCTTAAAATGCTAAAAGCTGTAATTATATGCAAAACAGAGGATAATTTTGAACATGGTGAGATACTGCTGTTAAATTATTTCTATGACTTTGGATATTTTCATTTTATGTAAGAAATTCATCTCCAGGACTAGAAAATTCTAATTTCAAAGTTCTGATATGATGTATAAACCTTCAGTGGATTTCTGTGTCCTTTTCATGGAAGACTTAATTAAGTTTTATATTTCTTTCTATATATTTTCAGATCTACACCAAAGTAAATTGAACTATTATAAAATATACATTTAAATGTAATATACAAGGGTGATATTATTTAGTACCCTTTTGAGCTTCTCAAATCCTAAACATTAGATGGCAATTTATAAATAGTGAAATGCACATGTACAAATAAATAGAAGGAAGTCTGTCAAGAAGCAAAATAGAGTCTCAGCTATGGCCTTGAGGAAAAAGATAGCTAGATATTCAAATCTGTTTTGTAACTGTAATTATATCTTCAGGTTATATTTAGTAAAATATTTATTCAAAAAGGAAAATTTTCTCTTCTATCAAAAAGTGAAAAGACAATGTCATTTAGTTTTGACCATGTATTGCTTAACAACACACAATTTTGGGCTTGACATTGGTTGGAGGGAAATGCATAAAACAGGTAGAAATGATGTATTTATAATTTGACATAAAATTTTAAAAAGCAAAATTTCAAAAATGAATTTGTTTTCCACTATATTTAGTTTTTAGTTAAATGACTTCAAGGTACATTGCTAATTTAAGCATTTAATATGCAATGAAATTTCCACATACATAAATACTTTTTGATCACAAAAATATTAACAACATGGTGCTAAATCACTTGGAATAATAGGACAAAAGAGAGGAAAATAATTAATAATATTTTAAAGTATGACATTTTTAAATTGTGTGTATGTGTGTGTGTCTTTACATGGGCATAATATTTCTGGATAAGGTGAACCATCCCATATGGGTGCTAAAAATTGAACTCAGAACCTCTACAAGAGCCATACTCACTCTAATCACTGAACCATTTTGAGAGACTCCTGAAAAAATATCCAAATTATTCTTATGGGCCAGTTACTTTGAGTGCTTGATTTTGCTTCACACATGCACATGCGCATACACACATGCACACACTGATGTGAATACACACACATTGATACATACAAATTCCTATACATATAAACATGCTCAATTTTAATTTATTTTCTATTTAAATGAGTTTAAAGTATAGTATATTTTATGAGTAAAATTAAAGCTTTGGTTTAGTTTACAACTTGCTTTTTCTTATACTTTATTTTTAATAATATTTGAGTCTTAAAGAACCTTAAGCTCATTGTTTACAGGGACTTATTTAATTTTTAATAACTAATCATCATTCAAAACCACTCTTTTATCATTTGACTGAATTCAACTTTATACATGACAAAACTAACATAAAATCTATGGAATAGTTCCTCAAAAATATGTTCATATCAGTGTTAAATCATCAATGTCTTCATATTGCTGACATTTATCAATGTGTCTGTCTTTTCAGGGACCTGCCATGTATTTCTATTTCCGTGAACTATGGAAAATGTTACTGTGTTTATTCTCTTGGGGCTTTCTGAAAACAAAAACATTGAAGTCCTCTGCTTTGTGTTATTTCTAGCTTGCTACATTGCCATTTGGGTGGGCAATGTGCTCGTTATGATTTCTATCACTTTCACTCAACTTACTGAGCAACCTATGTATTTCTTCCTCAATTATTTAGCCCTTTCTGATCTTGGCTACACATCCACAGTGACACCCAAACTCCTAACTGATTTGCTGGCAGAGGAGAAGATTATTTCCTACAACAATTGCATGACACAACTCTTTGTTCTTCATTTCCTTGGAGCCATTGAGATCTTCATTCTCACAGCAATGGCCTTTGACCGTTATGTAGCCATCTGTAGGTCTCTGCACTACACTACCATTATGAGCAGACAGAGATGCAATGAAATCCTTGCAATTTGTTGCACTGGAGGATTTCTGCACTCAGCCAGTCAGACCTTTCTCATTACCTTTTTGTCCTTTTGTGATTACAATGAGATAGATCATTACTTCTGCGATGTGTTCCCTTTATTGAAATTGGCTTGCAGTGATACATATAGAATTGATCTCTTTGTCATTTTTGATTCTGGCCTAGTTGCTTTAATAACATTTGTAATTTTGATGATCTCATATATTCTGATATTATACACCATTAGAGTTTACCCTGCAGAGAGCCGTTCCAAAGCTCTTTCCACGTGTAGTTACCATGTAACCATTATGATCCTGTTTTTTGTACCTGTTCTCTTCATTTACATTAGACCAAATATAACACTCCCAGAAGACAAAGTTTTTGCTCTTTTCTACACTATCATAGCTCCCATGTTCAACCCTCTGATATACACACTGAGAAACACTGAGATGAAGAATGCCATGGAGAAAATATGGTATTATCGAATACCTTTGCAAAGGAAGCACGTTCCATGAGAGACATGAAAAAAATGTGTACATGTAGAAATAAAGACTCAATACAACTGTCTTGTTCTTGTGTGTGCTTATGATATTTTAATAACAGTTCATAATCCATGTTTGTGGCTTTTGTTCTCCCTTCTTTTTGCTTTCAGTGTGACTTTCAGAGAATTAAGTTTCATTTCTCTCTAAAGTATATTGATTTTAGGAACTTTTGTTCTTTCATGGCCTGTTATTTCACTGGGTCTTTATTTTCTCATCAACTATCACATTTTACACTACTTAAAGTTTTCATTTAAATCTAGATGTAAGAGTTAGCTAGCAATATGTTTAAGTAATTGGTCAGGCAGTGATTTAATTATTACAGTTTCTGTGTAGTTATTTTGGTTCTGGGCTGCCAGGAGAAACATTTCGCCTCTTACTATAAATTGGTTTTACAATGTGATCGACTACATCCACATAAAACCCGTGACAGCTTGAAAAGAAACTCTAGACACACACAAAAAAATCAAAGTTTAACTGTTCTTTTTTCAGCTGTCTGCTTCATCAGTTCCCTTAAGACAGGTCTTCCTGATTAAGTGGTAGGAAAAAAAAATTAAAAAGGGTGGTTTCAAGATGGTAGCACAAACTGCTCTGGATTTTTCAGGAGGCCAAGCACTTGAATGGTGCTTGTGGTCCCCAGTACTTGTGTGCCCACTTGGGGTTTGGGAGGAAAGTAGCTGGGACCATGCCCATAGCTCAGTGCTCCCCACCTGGGCAGGCAGCGTAAACAGGTCTACTAGGAGTACACAGCAGGAGAGCATGGTGGATTCCTGCTGCCATACACAGAGATATTTCCAGGATGCACAGTGTGCTGCATGTCAGATTTAGCTATTACTCAGATTAAAAAAAAAAAGTTGATGGGCTACACACTCCTTTTCAGAGTTAAATTGGTGAGTGAAGCTCCCACCTGGTGGCCCCAGAGCTGGCAATAATGGTACAATCCACCATTTTGAAAAGTGGAGAGAGGCAGATCCAGCACTCCGGGCCCCTGTGACCAAGCTACTTAACATTTTAAAAGCTCTCTAGGACAGAAAAGGATTACAGATATATAATAGAATAGATTCAGACATAAAAGAACTCTAAGTGAGACACAGTGTGTTTAAAAAATATACGTAAGCTTGGGAGAGAAGAAAAAGAGTAAAGAGACAGTAAATGTAATATAAAAGAGTACAGACAGTCATAGATTAAAGGAATAAAGATAAATAAATATTAAGAAGTAACAGAATAAAAACAAGCCAAGTAAAGAAGGAAAATTCACAGAGAGTCTAGATTATGTATACTATTAGGTTTTCTTTGACTTTTTTGACTGTGAATGAGCTAAGTACAGAGAGATATTTCATTGTACAAACAGTTAAACTAAACCAGCATATATAATCTAAATGTATCTTGGCTTCAAAATTTTGGTCTAAGGAAACCTCTTTGGGAAGGAGGTTCTTCTTTTGCTTCCATAGAGCATGAGAACCTGAGCAATCCTTCCAGACTAATGTTGTTTGATGGACCAAGATCTCTCCAAAAATCGCCTTGAACACCTCTCAAAAAATTACTTCATCCCAAAAAATCAGGTAGCAGTTTGGAGAGAACTACACCCAAATTCCCTAAGTGATTGTTCATAAATATTTGTTTACATTTAAAGGGGAATATAGAGATTTGCATTGGTATGGATCTTGATTTATTGACACAAATTTAAGGAAAACTTTGTTATACAGTGTATATGTATTTTTTATCTTGATTAAGATACTGTGTTTATATTACACTGTATTAAAAAATTTGATGTATAATTTAGAAATATAGGTTAATAGATAGTCATCTACAATATTCAAGCCTGTAGCCACATTACCTAGGTTTTCTAGTTATGTAGAGATATATTTAAGATGGATAGTTATTCTGCAAACCTCTCAAAGACTTCCAGAATATGGCTTTTAAATGTTTAAGAACTTGGAAGTTTTCATTACACTGAGACACATTTGCTCCTAGCAACACCAATTACTTCAAGAGGAAGATAGGCACTGAAGAGTCTCCTCATGGAGTATGCTAGCCAGTTGAGCAAGAAACTGCTTTTGCCTGGATTGCTTGGTGTTATACTGTGTTAGCTGGACATGCGGGACATACAGGGAAATGACTGCTGAACTTGCCCAAAGATGATCCTTTGGGGTTGCTGCTTCATGGAACAGTCTGCTAGACATTCTGTAAGACATAGAAGAAAGTGACTGACAAACTTATCTCCACTAATCTGTGTATTGCCACGTGACAGTGGCTTACTGGCAAAATTTCGGCATGTCTGACTCTGGCAGCTCTATGGCATCTCTCTCAGTCGGACCTTTTTTCTCCCAGCTTTCAGTTCTTTGTTCCCCACCTACCTAAATTCTGCCTTGCTATAGATCCAAAGCCGTTTCTTTATTCATTAATGGTAATCACAGCACACAGAGGGAAATCCCGTATCATTGGCCCAATGCTCTTGTGGGATATGACTCAAGACTCAGAAAAAGTTGCAGGAAACCTTGAGATCTAGTCTCCCAGGTCATACATTTTATACATCTTGGAATTTAACGAGAGAATTTTAACTATATTTATTACCTCTAAATCCATGGTGGACATAAATCTTGAGGACAGAAACAGGAAACTTCTTCCCCAAAATTCCAATGATGAGTTTTTCAGGAATGTATATTTTCTCTCAGAATGCAGCAGGAATATCCTAGAGACTTAACACATATGGGCTTATGGATTATGTGATATGTAACACTGCAATCACCCAGATGTAAGTAATAACTACAGAAAATGAATGACATATTTCTACAGAATAAATCATATAAATATTTGCATAACTGTTTTATAAATTTATATTCCTCTTTCACATTATTGGTTTACTAAAAATTTTCAAATAAATGTATTGACAAAGTATATTGATAGATTAATGAAATATTAATTTATACAGAATAATAAAGAGATGTAAGAAAAAGTAAATAAAAAGATATGGAATATGTTCAAACAGGAAGAGATTTTTCTTTTCCTGTTTTGTTTTTCTCATAGATAAATGCATTGAGAATGGTAAAGAAAAATTTCAAAATATTTTGATTTATAATTGTGAACATCCATGAGGAACACAAGAATAACATAATGAAGCTGGGAGGTGGTGGTAAATGACTTTAATCCCAATACTTGGGAGACAGAGGCAAGCCAGGCAGATCTCTGCATTCTAGGCTGGCCTTGTCTGCAAAGCTAGTTTTAAGACAGTCAGGGATATACAGAAAGTCCATGTGTCTCAGCACTCCCCCAACAAATGAAGAAAATAATAATAATAGCAGAGTGAAAATGGAGTAAAAACTAAAATAAAATTAAATTGATGGAGATTTAGAATTATGTGTGAGATAATCCAAATAATAATAATAATAATAATAATAATAATAATAATAATAATAATAATCCAAATCTTTGGGGTAAATTGACTACTTGCCTTGACTCTAAAACTTATTTTTTATTAATTCTTTGAGAAAGTCATACACTGTTACTTGGACATATTTCCTCCACTTACCAACTTCTCAATCCTCCCACCTTGTTCCACCCAACTTGAGATCACTACTTAATTTTTATTGTTTTTCTTCTTTCCATATCAAGTACAATTTGTGTTCCTCAACTAGTTTTGAGGTCGAAGCCTTCTCTGGTGGATAGTCAGACTACATTAACATCATTACCACAAAACATAGACTTTCCATCTCCTAGAAGCCATTAAAGGTTAATAGCTCCTTAACTAGTGGTTGGATTTTAGACTCGCTCTCCACTCTCAATGTTGGGATTTGTCTAGTTGGAACTTTTGCAAATTGGGCATATCACAATCACTGTAAGTTCATATATGCTTTTATCATGTTTTGTCTGAAAAACACTCTTTTATATACATATTACCAGTCATCTCTTACTCTTACAACTTTTTTGTTCCTCTTTGACAAAGATCCCTGAGCATTAGTGTGAGCTATGAATATTTCTTTTAAGGCTAAAGACTCTGAAGTCTTCTGTTACCTCAAAAGTTACCAGTATGGATCTCTGTATTAATTACTATCTGCTGTAAGGAAAAGCATCTCTCATCTTCATGCTGTGAGATGCTCTGAAACAGAGGATTAATGACCTTGACTTTCTGAGTTGTGATAAATTCTATAATAAGCAAATAAAAATAAAATGAAACTAGGTAAAAGAAAGTAGTTTAAACAGGTAAAATAGGTTTTTAGCATTAAGATATCAAGAAAAATGTTAAAGACTATTCTACAAGTAGTCTTCAATATGTGTGCTCTACGTTATCAATAACAATTGTTTTTGTTCTTTAAAAGTAGAGAGCTGTCTCGGACTCTTGTAATATGAATGATACACTGTGTGTAAAAATGCTTGAGATTGTATCCTGACTGAAGAATAAAAACACACACACACACACACATACACACACACACACACACACACACACACACACACACACACTGGTTAATGTAACCTCTGTGGTCATGGGTGATTGATAAATGAAATGCTCATACCAAAGAAGAGTGAGTGAGCATGAAGGATGTTAATGGTCTTCTTGTCTGGAATTATGTGACCAGACCTTGCCTCTGAATATCAAACTTGTTGACTGAAATAGAATGTCTATAGCAGCAAATTATGAAGGACAACAAGAATGTAAGAGGCTTTAGTTGCTTCTCTGAAGAAATACCTTGAAGAATCACAAAATGTGAACACTAACATTGCATGTTAAAGACAATATTGGTGGAATCATGGGAGAATTTTAAGATATAGAGACTGGACAATGTGACAGAGACTCGGGGAGCTTCTGAAGGGTGGAAGGGAAAATAATGGCTTTTGAAGTTAATAAAAATGAAAAATTTAGGGTATTATGATGATTAAATAAAATGGACACAGAGGCTAGGGACCGCCTCCTATATGATGTGCAAACTAGTATAACAAAATATGGGGTAATATTAACTTTTATGAAGTCTATAATTTCAGAACTTTCTAAATTTTAAATATTCACTAATTTACAAGTTATTAAACTTTTGGTTTTTGTTTTATATCAGCATGGATTTGGAGTCTAGTATCCCTGCATTTTGTTGCAGCATTAATTTATCTCAATATAGTTTAATGATTATTATTTTTGAACTTTGAAATTAAAAATAGCAGAATATCAGAAACTTCACATGATATGATGTACTCTGTCCTGTTTTCCATAGTGTCCATAAGTACATGACATTTTTGAGCCCATGTCAAGAATTGAAATTTGAATTTGCAATGCTTTTCATAAAAACTAATTAATAAACAAAATAAATATTTTACTAACATATCCTAAAAATTTAAAACAAAATATTAATTCTAAAGCAATAGTCTACAGTTAGTTTTATTGCTTCCTTCTCTTTTTCTGACAACCCTACGCTATTAAATGGCTAAATTATACTGTGATCAGGAGCTCATGCCCCTTAACTCACTTTTGTATATCTTTGGTTGAAGTTTTCGCTAGTATGACTTTTAGCTCTACACACTTTTACTAAAGTAATTAATATGGTAGAAATGATGATGGCATCCAAATGAATTTTTTTTCTAGACTGTAAGAATTAAAATACACACAGAAAAAAGAGAGAGATTTTCAAAAAATAATGTAATTTTTATAGTATTTTATATGATTCATACCATGATTGATGAACATTTTTAACCCATCTCTATCATTTGCTTTCAGCTAACTCCACTGAATGTTAATTTCTTTGGAATATGGAATGTACCAATAACATCACTGAATTTATACTGTTAGGACTATCCCAAAACAAGAAAATTAAAATTCTGTGTTTCCTGATGTTCTCATTTTGCTACACAGCTATTTGGGGGGGAAACATGTTCGTAATGATATCTATCATATTCAGCAAACTAAATGAACAACCAATGTATTTCTTCCTTAATTACCTTGCTTTGTCAGACCTGTGCTATACGTCCACAGTGACTCCCAAGCTTCTCACTGGCCTTCTCAAAGAGAGGAACATGATTTCTCATACCAGCTGCATGACTCAGCTTTTTACCATGCATTTCTTTGGGGGAATTGAGATTCTTATCCTCACAGTAATGGCATATGACCGTTATGTAGCCATCTGCAAACCCCTACACTACACCATCATCATGAGCAGGTGGAGGTGTCATGCCATGGTTATTGCTTGCTGTATTGGTGCTTTTATACATTCTTTCTTCCAGAGTTTCCTTGTAATCAGACTTTCCTTTTGTGGCCCCAATTTGATGGATCACTATTTCTGTGATGTTTATCCTTTGTTGTCACTTGCCTCCAGCAATACATACAAAGTTGGACTTCTGGTGGTTGCCAATTCAGGGATGATGGGACTGGTGACCTTCATGGTCTTAATATGGTCATACTCTTTTATATTATACACTATCAGAGCTTATCCTGCAGAGAGCCGTGGCAAAGCTCTTTCTACATGCAGTTCCCATGTCACAGTTGTTATTTTGTTTTTTGTGCCTGTACTTTTCATATATATTAGACCATCTGTCTCTTATCCAGAAGATAAAGTTTTTGCTCTTTTCTACACAATCATAGCTCCCATGTTCAACCCTCTGATCTACACTCTGAGAAACATGGAGATGAAGAATGTCCTGAGGCAAGTCTGGTGTCATAGATTACTTTTATTGGAAAATAAATCATAATATTTGCTGCTAAATCAGAGCATGAGAAAGCTAAAACATGATATTTGTCTTTCTAAATCTTGAACCATTTGGATGTATTAGATTCAATGCTTAATTAATAATAGTAAATAATGGTACCTTTCCTGTATGAATTGTAAGTAACATATCTTTCAAGAAAAGGATTAAGGATTACTATCAGATTTAATAATAATATGCATTTTTGTGACTCTGTTATTAATATATTTAAAGTACCAGATTCAGCACTACATGTCATAGTACTAACTGCTGTGTCATATTTTCTGAGTCTTCCTGTATACATATCATATTATATATGTATGTATATACATGTATTTAATAGTGATAGACATTATGAGAAGAACAGTATGCCTGGACTTTCTATTACTTGTGCTTCCAAATTATCAAATTAAAATCTACCATGTGTATGCAGTCCAGATTACACAGAAAGAAGCAGTAAACTGTAAGAGGTGAGATACTGGTTTGGCAAAGTAAGAGTTCTGCTTCAGCCTTTCTTCAAACTGCAAGGAACCATGGAGTTGGCTTGACCGAACCTCCTTGAGAGGCATATGCCCTAGTTTTTTAATTTTAGTGTCCACTCCTCCTGGGGCACAATGTGACTTTCAGGACGTGAGAGACCAATGCATTCCCTCCATGCAATGAAGCATTCAGGTCATTTTGTGTTTCTTCATATGATCTTTATTGATTGATTGAGTTTATTGAGCTCTACATTTTTCTCTGCTTCCCTCCCTACCTCTTCCCTCCCCTGCATCCCTCTCCCATGGCCCCATGTTCCCAATTTACTCAGGAGGTCTTGTCTTTTTCTACTTCCTATGTACATTAGATCTATGTATGTCTCAGGTCCTCATTGTTGTCTAGGTTCTCTGGGAATATGAATTGTAGGCTGGCTTTCCTTCCTTTATATCTAAAAGCCATTTATGAGTGAGTACATATGATATTTGTCTTTCTGTGTCTGGGTTTGCTGACTCAATATGATGTTTTCTAGATCCATCCATTTGCCTGCAAATTTCAAGATGTCATTATATTTTCTTGCTGTGTATTACTCCATTGTGTAAATGTAGCACATTTTCCTTACCCATTCCTTGGTTGAGGGGAATTTAGGTTGTGTCCAGGTTCTGGCTATCACAAACAACGTTGCTCTGAACATCATTGAGCACATGTCCTTGTGGTATGATTGAGCATCCTTTGGGTATATACACAAAAGTAGTATAGCTGGGTCTTGAGGAAGATTGTTTCTCCTTTAATAGTCAAAAAGTATTAAAACTTGACAGGACAATTGTTCTTAGACATTAACTTTGTGTACCCTTTCTAGTTTGCAAACTTTTCTATTTCCGGGCAAAACAGTTCTATTGATAATGTCCATTGTCATTGGATTCTGTTTTTGACAAAGTTATCAAAAGTCTGATTGACTTCAATAAAATTTTCACAGCCTCAGTCTTTCTGTAAACCTTCAAACTCAAATCTGGTCTCATTCCTCATGGCCATATCAGGTGGCCTGCTAAGTAAGAGTGTTCACTGATACCAAATCACATAGCAGAATATATTCTCTGTGTGGGAGGACAAGGAAGTGTGGTCCTGACCTTGTCTCATCCCCCAACTCTGTGAATGGCAAAATAAATCTAAAATTTTGCAAATACCAAGACTAGGGATTCCTGTTAAGTTCTCCAGAAGAGCCACTTATTGCCTGTCATATGACATGCCAGGTTCTGTTTACCCAAATTAGACCTTACACAATAGAAATGAATTGTAGGCTGGCCACTGTCTTAGGTCAGCCTCATAGATCTTGATTTCATCCAAAATCAAACTCTGTAACCTTCTGAATAGCGTGATAGGTCATGGTCCTCTATCAGGTCAGGCTACCTCCCAAAACAAAAGTTCAAGACCACATACTCCACTAGGATGGCCCATGTCTTTAAACCTTTGTTTGCATGAGTGCCTTCAAGAAATGAGTCAAATCTTGCAAAAATTCCTGTTCCCCCATTTCACCCTACGTTACATGCAGATTCCTAATGACAGTCAGACATGAGATCTGTGTTCACTCCCATTAACATGAACACTTCATCGAATTTGTTATCAAGACCAGATCTGGAAACCCATTAAAATGTATTGCTACTTATAGGACTTACACTGAGATGTAGATGAGTAAGATGCCACTTCCATTCGAAGTGGCACATTATTTATGAATTTATGAATACATATGTTGTTAATGTATATATGCATAAATACATGCAAGCACAATTAATGAAAGATAGAGGCACTAAATTCAGAAGAGATCAAAGAGTATATGAGGTTTGAATGCCTGATCTAATGGGAGCTCATCAAATCCAGCTGGACCAGGACTGAATGAACATATAACCAAACCAGAATCTCTCAATGTGGCCTAACTGAGAAGCCAATGATAATGGCACTAGGACCTATCTCTTCTGAATGTCTTGGCTTTTTTGGGAACGTAGTATATATGGATGCACACCTTCTTGGCCTTGATGGAGGGGGGTGGCATGGGCTTCCAACAGGGCAGGGTATCCTGCCACCTCTTAAGGAAGCAGTGGGAGGGAGGAAGCGTAGTGGGGGAGTGAGAGGGCCTGGGACAAGGGGAGGAAGTGCAAATTTTTCTTTTAACAATAAAGAAAAATATAAATATAAAGGAGAAATGATGAAATTACCTTATAATCTCAAAAAATGATAGAAAATGAAGAGTTTGCCTATTATTTAACACTCTGCCTAGCAGAAAACTAACATTATTCTTTCTATGCTTCTGAGAAGCACCTTTATTTGGCATGAAGCAGGCTTTAAAGTTTTCTTAGAATTCGTGTGAACAGAGAGCACAGATTTTGAGACTCACTAGTACTAAGAGACTCTCATTTTTAGTTTGCATGAGACACCTCAGCATATAAAATATTATTAAAATTGAAGACATTATTATCAATTTATTCTTCTGCATTTGAACTTGTGAATTTCTTTGCTTCGTCCCTTTCTTTTTCTTATTGAAAATATTTTTACTTTTTTTATTGTTAAAAGAAAAATTTACATTTACTCCCCTTGTCCCAGGCCCTCCCGCTCCCCCACTACCCCACCGCCCTCCCCATGCTTTCTTAAGATGGGGCAGGATACTGTGCACTGTGAGAAGCCCAAGGCCCTCCACCCTTCATCCCGGTCTAAGAAGGTGTGCATCCATATAGAATAGGTTCCCAAAAAGCTAATACATGCAGAAGAGATAGGTCACAGTGCCATTATCATTGGCTTCTCAGTCAGTCCCCATTGGGAACCACATTCAGAGAGTCTGATTTGGTCATATGCTCATTCAGTCTTGGTCCATCTGGATTTGATGAGCTCCCAATAGATCAAGCACAATGTCTCTGTTGGTGGGCCAGTTCCTCACGGTCCTGACTTCCTTGCTCATCTTCTCCCTCCTTCTTCTCTTCCACTGGACCTTTGTAGCTCAGTCCCTTG